>BMAV01019884.1:86991-104579 GCA_019973955.1 Trichonephila inaurata madagascariensis
GTCTATAATAATGAAACAGTGACTCGAATTTTATCTTTAGTTCAAGGGCTATTCTTGGAGGCATTATCTTCTTCCTTGTGAGTCTATTTCATATAAATTGCTGTAGTTTACAAAATGAATCTGAATTTTATATTCACTTTTTTAATAATTATTATTATTAAACGAAGCATACGCGATCAATAGAATTCAATAGTTTCCTTACAGTGATTTCGCTAACACTGTTTTTCATATTATTATAAAGTGTAAGTATACCTTTTTTTAATTTATTATTTATATATTGAAAATATTTTTCGATATTTGTGCTTATTATTGCAACAATATCGCAACGTTCAAGAAAATTTACCAAGTTGACAATCCCGATTTCGTGTGTGTCGCACGCGCTAAAATGGTAACCATGTGCTTCGTTTCATACAATACGCGTTCACATTTTTCTAAATACCTAATTCATGATTGCCTCCTTTTGTAATTTCAGAACAATATGAAAAACATCGTTGAAACAGTTTCTTCTTTATTAATACAAGAATTATATCAGTTTTTACTTCTAAAAACAATTTAACTCTCGTTAGAAAAGGAGCTCCAATAATTAAGATTAAAGTTTTTAACCACCAAAGGGCTTATTGCCCCTAAATTGTCCAGTGCACCACTTTTAAATACTATTTATGCCACAATTCACGCTTGCTTTCACCCATAAGGAAATTAATTTAAAAATTATATTGCATCAATGAAAAATTTCCTTTTTATTTTAGTTGTTTAAAGAATTTTTTAAAAAAATAACAGCCCTTACGTGACTAAAACTCCTTTTAACATTTTGCTTAAAACAGTCACATATATTGTGGTTCAAAGTTGCTAAGTGGGTTGCCAGCCTGTTTATTTTGTTGCTGTGTTATTAATGAGTTTTTCATTTGAATTACGGAGGAATTTTCAAAACGGCTAAACATTCATATGATGATGTCGTATCCATGACGAGACCAAATCAGATAGTACCGTGGGCCCAGATGACTGTTCTAGCAATCTGTTCAATATTGTCCACATAGGGATCCGCTTTTCGTCAACAAATCCCTATTTTTTGTAGAGCGGCGAGAATAGCTGGAGAGTCAAAAATATGAGCAGGTGTCAGCTCTCTGTATCTAAAAAGTTATCACAATTCCTATAAGATCTACTATCCCTATCAAACTTCATTCCTCTGACCTGTTCTTAGCCTAGCAACAGTTTTTGTTACAAGGATGTCTCCGTTTATATTACAGATTTGATGCGTTACATGAATTGACTTCTCTCTCAATTTGAAATGTGCGGCAGCATTTGCGTCTAATAATGTTGACAAAGTTGTCATTATTCAGATTCTTTCGTCAGTCTATCTGCGCTTTCATTGCCTGAAATGTTAACATGTGCAGATAACCATTGGAGAGGAAGCAGACTTTACCCAACTCCTGCAAAATAAACAGGCGAGACTTCAGTAATCCTTGAGCCTCCCTTTAGAATTGCCTGGAGGGCTGCCCTTCAGTCACCTTTAGCTTGTTGCAGAATAGAAAGAGCCTCATATAGATCAAGAGCCTCAATTATCGCCCGAAGTGAAGCAAAGAGGCACCAGCACCGATTACTCGTTGGTAGTTTGCATCACTTGGAGTGGTCATAAATAAGAATGCTTCCTTTTCGAAAAAAAAATAGTGGAAGAGCATTTCCATTCGAAAGAATATTGTTTACTATCATTGTAAGGCTTTATTTTTTTGTGATTTCTCATAAATTGTGTTTCGTGTATTTTTATTGTTTGTGGATATCTAATTCAGTGGATGCATTTGCAACAGATTCCATCAGGTAGAAAAACATAGGCTCCATTTTGATATATTTTGAATGAAATAATCATTTAGGATACGAAATCAGACAAGATATTTTTTGTCATGCCTAGATTTTGAATCTTTTTTGCTCCTATCTAATAAACTAATTTTAAACCCATTGGGAGTCGATTTCCTCAGCACTCATTAGTAACGGATCTCTACTCAACAAAAGAAACATACTAACCCAGTTTCAAGTCTCTACGTCTAATAGGTTCAAAACATGAATATTTATCCATTTGATATTTTTCTATATATATATCTTAATATGTTTTTCTTGATTCATATGATACACTATTTTATTTAAACGAATTAAAATTTTAATTTCAAGCCAAGAAAAACGTGTCCTTTACTCGATTCGGTTCAATTTATTTTCAAAAGGGAAACATCAAATAAATAAAGCATGCTCGAAATACAGGATAAAAGGATTCAAACAATTGCTGTCCTCGTTTTGGCAGATGTTTACATAAAGTGGAAAAACTTTCAAATCCACTCACAGAAACAGCTGCATAATTTATTCATTTATTTTTTCTTTTTAACTGACATGTTTCGTGCACTTAGTATGAACATCTGCTGGATTCATTATGCTGCGAAAGCAGCAGCAACTACCGTTTGTTGTGTTACATTTCATTCAGTTTTAGTGCAATTTATTGAAAAGTTTCAAGCGTTTTATTAACATCTTTTCTTTCAATCTTTGATTCGCGTAGAAAAAGCTTGCTGCATTTCAACAGTTTTTTTTTTCAAAGTTCGTTTCAACATTTTAATTTGACGTTTCACAGCAGATAGTTGTGCTGGAAATTTCGTAACTTACCGTTTTTTACTCAAAAGCCGTTTGATAGATTTATTTAATAATTTTTCAGAAAATCTCATATTTTGTTTTATTACTTTCGCGTATTTATAAAAAAAAGTAATAAAAAGGTAGAACTATGATAGTAGGTTAGTAATGATGAGTAATTATCCATATTAATTTCCACTATTTTGAGCTTTATATCCTAAATTTTAAGTTGAAATGTGTGTGAGAGTTTGCAAATTATTATTTCATTGCAAGATTTATTGTTTTATCTTGAGGCGAAATGAAAAGAATTTTTTGTTCATAGCACAAATGTGATCATAATTAAAAATTATAATATCTGTGCTCTAATTCGAAGATGTTTCTTAAATTTTTAACCGGGATTAAATTGTTTGCTTTGGATTAGCAAAGACAGTTATTCCCGTTTGTTCAATGCAATTAAAACATAGCAGTAACAGAGGTATAAAGGCATTTTTATGGCGTAGTTAATAGATTTAATTTTTTACTCATTGTTTCATGTTTCGCTACAACTGCTTATATTTCACATTATTCAGTTTATTTATTTGTTTAAAATAGTCATGTGTGAGCAAGAATTTTAATTTTTTTTTAAATTTGTATTTTATGATGTATTCGACACTCTTTTTTTTTTTTTGCCTTCATTGATTCATGAAGACTTCATTTCCTTGCATTTTATTCAATTGATAGTGTTTCCTTACATCACACTCGAGGGCTAGTGGCGACGAACAATGATATCTGAGCTGGCCCTCTTTAAAGTTTCACATCCTACCAGTGTGATTCTGGAAAGATTTGACGCGCATCAGGTCTGACTTTTCTTAAAAAGGACGGTAATCAAAGAGCAGAAGTGGCCGCGGTAGCTTAATGGTTATGGTAATGGACTCATGGCCAGCATGCCATGAGTCTGACCCTAATACTAGTGAAGACCCGCCGTGTAGAGGAGGCTGATGTACGCGTTAAATCTATCAAGGTTTAATTTCCTCTCATTGGTGTGGAAATTTTTGAGGGGTGTCGTCCATACCATTTGACCAGGGTTCAAAATGACGAGGTTCGTTGCCAACAGCACTCGCGTTGCCTTATAGTGCAACATTGATAAAGCTCTCACTCACTGACTAAGGAGCAGAAATAAATAGACCGAAGAGCTCACTGCAGGAATCGCGGAGTACTGGCAGGATAAAAATTTATTTTCAAAGTTACCACGTTGGGTGGAAGCCAGAACGTGCCTTATTAATAAACTAGAATGTGTGTTGAAATAAACGATAAAAAAAAACTTTAAAGAATCCAAAAATTTATTAAATACAAGAAATATAATCCAATATTAGGAGAAATAAATATACAATTGAAAGAACATCCAATGCTTGTGTTTATCTTCAATAAAAAAAACATGACGAAAAGGGGATGTATAGAATCAGATGGAATGTTATTTTTACTCAATTGAATAGTTCACGTCGGAATGAACATTAGTGTACTAATAACAGGTGCGCTTACAATACAGAGACAAATCTATTTGACCAAGTTCTAAACACCATCTGGTCCGAAAACAAGTTGTTTGAATGGAAGCCATGCAGAGGTTAACTTAGTTTTGAAATTTTCGACCCCTTGATATTTCAGAATTACAAACGATATTTTTTACGCAAAAATATCAGTATTATTTTAAATACAGAAATAACTGTAACTTTATGAAGAGGGACACTCATAAAATTTCATTAATATGGATATGTAAGAGGTCGAGTTTCAGATTTCATCAAAATGGCTCAGATATTTATTCTCCCGAGGAAATTTAAAAGTTTAGTTTTATTGAATAAAACAAAATTATACTTACAAAGATTTTGGCTTATTTTAGATTAAAATTTATCAAAAGAAAGGCTAAAAGTCAATTTTTAAAAAAATCTTAACGAATTGTTTTGTCTTAAAATCTTCGTAAATCCATACGTTTCTTAATGTTTCACGATCAATTAAAATATATTTAAATAGGAGTTTCGAAAACAAATAATTTAATATAATAGCACTACACAATATTAAAAAAATATGATCCATGTTTCATCGAGTTTGTTTTCCTTCAGATTAATCAAAATTAACTTTTTTTTTCATAAAGACAAGCATCAGTTAACCAGAGTCATGAAAATAGTTTTATGCTATGTACACAAAAATTTAGCTCAATATTAATAAATTTCATCAAGTTTGCTTAAATTTAAACTGTTTCTTTACATATTTTTTTTCGAAATGTAAAAAATTTAAGCGATGAGAAGCAAACACGATGTTTTAAAACAAAATAATGGGTTTCGCATTAAATTATATGATTTATAAACATCAATTGAAAATAAAGCTTTTCATTGTTTTTTTCTTCCCATCATCAGTTTGAAATGTCTCGATGAACTGAAGAGGATGAAATGTTCTATGCGAGTGGGACGAGTTCAATGTCGATGGGGGTGAGTGAATGTGCGTTCAAACGAGCGGTCATTTGACGTTGTCCAGCCACTGAACAATGTGGGCGTAGTTGGTGTCCATCCATCGGACGTTGGCCTCGGCATTTTCGAGGGATTGCTGGAAGGCACGTTTCGCCGTGCCCAGGTTGTTCTTCTGTTTTGCGTAGAATTCTTTCAGCTGAAATGGAACAGAAGCATATCGAATTAATATCGGATTGGATTTAATTTACGTAATAGTCATAAGGTCCATATAAAATGCTTTCGGAGTGCAGCTGCCAGTACCACTAAAAATAAACCTTGTTTCGGACTTTCCTCGTACTACCGCTGTGGCCGAGCTTAGACTATGGACTGCATATGAATGTCTTTTGTGCTCATTTGTTTCGTTTTAAAATTTGACTGTCTCACTCTTGTACGTGTTTTATGTAATTCTGTACAATTCATGGGCACTGCTCATTTTGAACGTGGGCTCTGCACTTAAAACTTTAGACTGTATTGTAAAAAAGTACTGGAGAGCTCGTTGTCTAATGACCTGATGGTCAGTGGCCAGGCATTTGATAAATAAATTTAATTTACGAGCATCTATATATATCTCATCTTTTTGACACTCTCTGAGGTACGATTTAAGTCCTCCAGAATAGGTCAAGTGGGTGGTGGATCAGTTTATCCAGATGCAAGTATGTATCGGAAATTTCTTTCGAGGGTTAAAATACCTTATATTTCAGAGACAACAGAACAGAAAGCGCCATTATTTTAAAAGATGGCCTGGAGTGAGTGAATGTCAAGTTAAATGGCCCAAGAGCCAGTTTTGGGTAAACTGCACCAAACATTTGTTAAAATACTAAAATAGTGTTGAAAATGGAGAAGGATCACTAAGGTACCCCGGGGTTATAACACCGAAAACAATAAATCCCTTGGAAAAAGGAAAAGATCCCTTGGGCACTTTGTGATTGGGGCACTCGTACTCATCTGAAGGAGATGAACCCCCTGAAGAGGAAATGCCCTGCAGGTGGGTCCCTAGCCAACGTTAGGGCATGTACCTAAGGCTTATGAGAAAAGGACATCCCCATATTATCAAAAAAGTATTCCAAAGGGTGGCGAGCTGTTTCGCGATATTACTGTATCAACTTTTAGGGTATGATAGGTAATTTATAGGCCCAGCGCTCGAGTGGTAGCGCTTCCACACCACAGGTCCGGATTCTGTTCCCGGGCTGGACAAGGTCAACTCAACCTTTCATCCCTACTGCAATGGGTCGATAAATGAGCATCAAGCTTGCTTGAGGACTTAAACACTGGGGGTCTCATTTCAGACTGACCACCTGATCAAGACATCTGCTCATGCACCTCAACGTCCAATGGTCACGTATACTAGGATGGGCACAGTAGGCCATAGCCCTCAAGGGCTGTTGCGCCACTGAGTTTGAGCTTAGGTAATTTATTGTACGCGTACTTTGCGTCAAGGAATTCAGAGTTTGGGTATTCTCATAAGTTAATGTCGTAATTAATTAGCAGGTTTGCTGTGCACCATCAAGTGCATATCAGAGGAACATGAACATGCTTAAATATCTGCCGGCTCTTTTTCTCTAATTTTCTCCACTGAGTAGGAAATTGAGAGAAACCATAGATATTTTGTAACGGTTTCTCTGTGACTTTTAACTAACTATCCTGATGGGGGGGGGGGTGCCCTATACAGGAATTGCTTGATTGATTTTGATAAGCCTCTTTCTGTGAAGGAGACGTGACTCGTGTTAATGCTTCTTACTATTTAAAGTAAAGTGAAACTGGATTGTCAAGGATTTTGAGAGCGAAATCAAAGTTTAAATTATATTTGGGAGTTTTAATTATTACTTTGCGGAATATCTATGGATCTTTGAACCATACATGTAGTCTTATTGACATCATTAGTCTACAGGTACTTGGATTCAGTGCGTCTATGTGACTTCACCTTGTATCAGATAAACAATATTTATTATTAATTGAGAGGTTATTTCACTCCCCTTTTTGATAGTGGCAGTCCTATTTGCTTATAATTAAAAGTTGTCGATTTTACAATATGTACAGTCCTTCAGCTATCCCTCTTACTAATGCGAGCTCAGGTACGCCACAATCATTCATTTTGGTGTGAAGGTGCATCACGATCTTGGTCTATAGCTGAAAAGGTCTGCAACAAATCGAGTCAAAATGATAAATGATTTGATATTGTTTGCCCTTTCCCCTCAAAAAAGAAAAAAAAAGCTTTATTTATTCTCTAATTATATACTATATATATTAAACCAGAATTTTTCTGCTCTGTTTATTCAAATTTCAATTTTATTTGATGCTTGCGCAGAATGTCAACAATCTCTTTAAGTGATACAGTTTGTTCATGGTCATCAAGCAAAAAACGAGGAAATGACAACTTAGTTCCCAGAGATTTCTCCTCATTTGTAGGAGAAATTCTAGGTTATATATATATAATGAATTGTAAATATATTGCTATAAACATGAAAATTCGTACACATCAATGATACAGGATGATTTTTTTAAGAGGACACTATTCAGTAGCTCGATCAAACAATCACAATAGCACCAAACTTAGGGAGACTAATAATGATATAAGAAGTAAGATTCCGTGAAAAAAATCACATAGGGGTCTTTATGACGCTGTTGAAGTTTATCAAACCAAGCATCAGCATAAAACACGGATATGAACACAAAATCCAAATTCATGCTTTCATATACGACAACCGTGTCAGTGATTTGGGCTATGTAAACATGTAGACAGCTCCAAAAAATATTCCTAGCTGAAAAGAGGCAACTCAAATAAATATGCGACTCACATTACCAAAACGTGTATTATTGGTAAAGCCGCAATGTATTACCTAAATCATTCATGGCTCCTCGTGAGCTAAGAACCCTACAGAATCTACGTATCTTTATCACCAGATGCTTCGAAGGGAATGATTAAAAATTTCGAAGTAACAGACAATTCGCCCAGACAGGGAATGCGAATCTGTGTCCGAAAAGGTGAAAACAGACGTAGAACTGTAAGCGTCGGCGGATCCCATGAAACCATAGTTAATACACATATTTAGACCGCCTCGTGACATGCTACATATGGCCGTAGGAAATATTGTGCATTGTGAGAACGGCGTTCATACTAGATGCGAGGTCGAATTCCTCTCCGGAGAAGTAAATATAGGGAATGCCATTTAACATTTCACTGTATTACTATTATTTATTTTACACTTTTGGCATTGTCAAGTGCCACACACACTTCTATCGGTGATTTTTGGAACTAAATTTTTTTTACAGAATCCTACTTTCCATGTCATTATTCGTTCTCCATACCGAATTTGGTGCCGTTTCTTTTGATCGATCAAGCTACTGGTGGCTCTGAATGCTGTCAGTTTTAAAAAATCCCCCTGTATTTCCGAAACGTCATTATTTTTCGAATGCTTACCTGCAAGAGCTCGAATTGAGTGTTGAGAGACGACGTGACAGACTTGAGCATCGAGCTGATGGCAAAGAAGGACTTTCCATACCTGTGAAAAGAGAAGGAAAAGATGAATCTCGTCATCCATTGACTTCAATGTTTCTCGAATGTCCCAGGGGCTTACCTCTTAAAGATGGCGTCCCACTTGTCGCGGACGTAGTTGAAGGTGAGGTCCCTGCCATAGAGTTTGGCCCCCACAGACCGGAAAACGTAACTGCCGTCCTGACGACGGATGCCGGAATCGGAAGTCAGACTCCAATTTAGGTACCTGTTGAAAGAGAAATATGTTTTTTGAAAA
Source organism: Trichonephila inaurata madagascariensis (assembly GCA_019973955.1). Lineage (NCBI taxonomy): Eukaryota > Metazoa > Arthropoda > Arachnida > Araneae > Nephilidae > Trichonephila > Trichonephila inaurata. The sequence continues at coordinate 95,822 of BMAV01019884.1, forward strand.
GAATAGTATTAAATACATTTTAGTATTTTCAGTAAGAGTATTCTCATAGCGGCAGTAGGGATACAATTCAGTATTTTCTGTGGTACAGTAGTTGACTGTGTTAATGAAAATTATGTCCCTTATGTATGCCATGAGAGGTATTTTACAATAATTACCATGTAAGTTCCAATATTTTAATGTAGAAATTACTATCTACTGTTTTATCAATCAACTATAATCAGTTGTTAAGTATTTCCGAAATTGATCTACTTTTTTAAGTTCTAAATTCGTAGAATTTATTTTCATAAATAATTCTGTGGTATACCATAATGTATTGAATGAAATATCGACTTCTCTGTGTGACATACTGATGGAAAAAATCCCAATACCAAGAAAAAAATATTGTAGAGTAATGTGAAATTTCGGTAATACATTATTTGTCTAAGTAACATATTTGGTTTTAGTTTCAAGATCAAAAGTTTAAATAAGCGTGAGAAAAACCTTTTTAAATGTGGTTCATTAATAATAGGTGTGACCGACAGAGTTTTGAATTGAAGCATGTAAGCGTAGATGTCAGTTTGTGAGATAAAATTCCATTCCATTTGCACTTGATCGGTCAATGCTGGTTATAGATAACAACCAGCATTGTATAACAATATCCCATTCGTGCAGGATTAGAGAAAGATCTGATGATCCAGCAGGCCTAGGCAACACGTATTGTATTACAACAGCGGTATTAGAGCGTACGTTAACAACCATTGAATGTTGATGATAAATGGCAGCGCAACAGGTAGAATCCTACGTATGACGTACAAATTTGCAGCCAAAGTGAGTGCAATAACCACGAGGGTGTTCTTGCTGTGATAGGACTCCTTCACAAACCATAACTTCAGATGTAGATCCAGTGTGTAAAAGTTCGTAGTATCGCTGTATTGCCAACTGCAGCTCAAATTTCTGCTGCAAAAGCAGTATGATGCGCCACAGCCATACTCCAAAAACAACGGTCCTCTCTCTCTCAGTAGTGCCGGAACCCGACTTTCTTGAGACAGTATCTTTCCTTGATCACTGCTGCCAACGACCTTGCTTGTATTCCTCTGCCACAATTGCGGTAAGAAAACCACCTTTTTTAGCCCTATTACACGATCTCAATGAGCTGTTGATAAAGGCTTCTTCGTTTTCTTAAAGACATTTTTAACACATCAACTCACTACGTCAAATCTCAATGACGAGAATAATGTTCCCGAACTTTTCAGTACGTATTTAAAATAAACTTTATTTGAATGTTCATAACAGCACTACTAGAGCTGCACTTATGCTTCTAGTGGGAAACTCAAATAGAAGTGCATAAACAAGCCCGGCAAATTTCGTTTATCTAGCGCTCTTTCTTGGTGAGTTTCCTCCCCCCCCCCCCACACACACATCATTGTGTATATATATATTTGTTTAACCTCTTCTCTCAGCAACAATTTTCTTATAGTGAGAAAATAAATGACGTAATCGTTTTTATTTTATTACGATATACTCATTTTATATTTATAGGAATTTAAAAAATAAAATAAAAATGGGGGAAATGATATACAAGAAATCATAACGTTCACATTTACTCTTACTGAGTGATAATAGTGAAATGAGTGCTATGAGTGAAATAATTTCATACATTCCAAGCATACTGAGTCTTAACAGTTCTCACAAATATATCGAGCGTCTTACAAAATCCAAAACTTGGTATATTCACTTTTTAGGTTTATTTGTCCATTTTTATCGTTACGACACTTAAAATTCTAGAAGACGTAATATTTCAAAATCTTAAATATCTGAGCTTTTATTACTTTGCTTTTCTGTAATCATTTGGGTCTGAGTTAAATTTCGTTTTTTTTCACTTTCGTTGTAAGCTGATACCTAACGTCATTTCGTTATGTGCTAACACAAAATTTCAAATTATATTTATGGTTATATTTATATAAAAACATCACCTCAAACAATAATTGTACACAGATGTTAACGTTTGTAAATCTATATCTATAAATATAAATGAAAAGTGACTCAATCACTCACTCGTCATACGATCTCCGGAACTATTAGATCTACAGACTTCAAATTTGCCAGGTACGTTTCTTTACTTGAATAGAGATTCACTAAGAAGAGGTTTTGAGAAAAATCGACTCTTAAGGAGGGGGAGGGGGAGTAATACATATTTCCGTTTTCGAAATTCAAGTCCTATTTATTTTTAAATCAACATGTGAAGGCTGTAAGAATGTTTTTGAACAATATCGAAAGCTTCAGGTTAGGACTTAGAAATGTATATATATAGTTGTACAACGCCAGTGAAGTGAGTAGGTAACGGTTAGCTTCTAAAAAGCTAACAGGAAGTTTCTTTTTTAAATCTGTATGAATTGTTGAAACTAAATATACATATTATACCTGGTATGATTTTTAAAGGAATATTAATGATTTATATTTAAATAGTCTAACAACTCAATAACGCTGACAGCCGGAATATATACGTTCTTTCAATATATTCCAGTCATATTATGATAGATTCTGTAGATAATTATCAAAATTTTGTTTGTTTGTTTTTTATTAATGACAGTAATTATAATTTAAAAAAATTGAACGTGCAGATGTATGCAGCCAAATACGTCAAGTAACATTAGGACTCGAACCCAAAGGACCCTCTTAGTCGTTAGTTATAACGAACTTGATTTAATGAATGAAATCATTCAGGTTTCCCTTTGAGCTATCAACATCGACACCTATTTCATTCCCATACGAGAGGGCTATCACAAAGATATCCCATTTTTTTTAGTGCGTGCACATATTACTGCATTTTGGTTATGTATGATTCTACATCTTTGTAAAGGCATACATGTCTAGTCTCTCATGTAGATCAATTTCTTTCAAATCTTGAACTAAACAAGTTTTCTATTTATAAACGATCCTCATTTTTTCCAATCCATGCAGTTTGCACTGGGAATTCAAGCATCTGCAGGAAGAGAAGGACATTTTAGGGGGGAAGGATTTTAAGATAGAAACCAAAACATTTGTTTGGGAAATTAAAGATAATTCTACTGATATTTTTTTTTCAATTGGATTTTTATTATCAAGAGCGTTTATTTTAATGTTCGCTCCATACTGCATGTCATCAGATAGGGTGATTCCAATAACTTACCTGGTCAGGAGCCAGGGCTCTCGGGCGCAAGCCAGGGCGTACATGAACTTGTCTTTCTCGGAGGCAACCTGCGCGGCCTTGTATCGTTCCCACAAAAAGTTCCACACGTCCTCTCCCCCATAGCTGACCGCGGTGCAGTACACAACGCTGCGCAGGTTGGGCGGAACACTGCAATAAAAAGCTCATTTTAGGAAATCACATTTTAGATCTATCTGTAATCAAATTACATCTATAAGGAAAATTAAAATTTACGAGAATGTGTCATTAGAATAAAACGTCAATTACAAATTTATTGGGATAATTTGGTGTCCCGTTTATTTGCCATACGAGAATGAGGTGAATGCAGCACACATGTGATATTCTTAATTTACATCACCTTCGTTGAAAAACGTCATTTTAAATAGTCTTCTAGTGGCTTTCTACCCTGAAGGGAGGATTCAACCCATTTCTAAAGTGGATCTTTTCATATTTTCTGCAGATTCTAATTCTGGTAGTTGAAACTCTTTATTTACTGCTCAGATATATACAGAATTAAACTGTGGTTCATGTCCTGGGCGATGACAAAACAGCTTACGTTTGTTTTGATGAAATATTATATACGGGAAAGCCTCTCTGGTGGTGAGCGCGATGTTATTTTAAGCATAGTATAATCAACTGAGGGAATATTGCAGTTGACAATTTTTTTTTCATATATTATATCCTTGTCAACGAATTATTGAATAGAAAACTGTTGTTATAGAACTTTTACTAGTTATTAATTCCTAATGAATTTCAATCCTCATGTAAACCAAAATCATTATACTTGTCTTGGGGTTTAATAAGAATTACTGTGAATAATAAGCAGCCCCAAAGTTTATTCCAAACACCTTTTATTTTTACGATCGTTCAAATGATCGAAAAGACCTTAAGTTGAATAATAATACCTCGAAAATATGCAAAGATTAAATACGTATTAAGTACATCTAGCGACCAACTCCAACTGAAAATTATATTTAGAATAATCACAAGAGATGCCAACTTAAGCAACATAAATTTAACATAACAAACGATTATATATCAACAAATAAATTAAGAAACCAGATAAATTCGAGTTTCATGAATTATATATTAAATTAAAGCAGAAGATTATCGCGAATACGGAAGAGAATTTTCCAGGAAATCTATAAGTACTGTAAAATTTAAATAGTCAATTGAAAATTATTTCAAAATAGAGGAAAGAAATTTAAATAAAACTAAATATTTTATAATATGAAAAAAGCCTATAAAAATATAAAAGTGTGCATTTTGGCTTCAAGACGGCAAAATTTCATTTGAAATGGGTGGGGGCGGGGGGGGGACAAGCATAACTGTATTTTACAATCAAACTGTAGATGGAGTTGATACGATGGATATAAACTAGCTTCCACTTACAAGCAAAAGAGAAACAAGATGGCTGGTGTGTTAGCCAAAAATCAAGGAATCTCATGTTGTGTATTAATAACACATCGACACACATTGTTGTTTATAATAACTTATTTAATATCTTTAAACCTAATTTAATTCAGAATGCGTAACAAACTATAATGAATGCTAGCCTTTTCGAATTAAGATAAAACTTTGGCAATTGATCTTTCCGGACGAAAAAAAAACAAAAAAAACTCACATGTTGACGTTGTCCGGCTCCTGTCTCCATCTGTTGAACCTCTCTTGCGCCTTCTGGATGCAGTCCTCGTGCCCGTACACGCACATCCAAGCCAGAGCACTCACTCGCTTGAACCTGAAAATAAAAATCAGATCTTGGATAAAAAATTCTGACACGAAGCATATTTGATTCTCCACGAATTTTTCGTATAAATCCATTGGGAATATCTAAACTCAATTCGTAGACACATCAAAACTTTTGGATGTGTTTACTTTTTTTTCAAGAATAATCTATAAAAGGAAGCGAACTTAAGAGTTCACACGACATCAGTGAATATATTTTTGTATCGATCCATTGTATATGCACTACCAACTCCCTCGGTTAGCCGTGGAAAAAATCCCGTACAAAAGAATGCGATTCATAAAGTAAGAAACGAGCATTAAGACAAGATAAAAAAATGCTATTTAATTTGAAGCCGCGTGAATAAGGGATAAAAAAAAAAACAATTGCATAAATTATATATTTACATATAATATATAAATATACATTTATTACCTTGATATTTATATATATACCTAATACATTTAATGTTGTGCATTTGTATATTAAATTTAAACAGGTATTGATTCAAAGAAAGGGAAAGAAGTTTAAATTAAAAATACTGTTAATATCAATTCTTCGTCGAAACTTGTATTAAAAGTAAATTTTCTAACAGTGAGACGAATCGGAATCGCTTTTTTATCATCCATTAATCTCGAAAAAATCGAAATTTTTTAGATTTTCAAATTATTTATAAAATTTTTTGTTCATTTATAAAACAAAGTTTCAGCATTTTTTGAATAGTGGTACAAATCAAAAAAGTACTTTTTAAGCTAAGCACTTTTTAATTGATCTAATGCATTCCACTATTAGATCAATTAAAAAGTACTTAGCTTAAAAAGTACTTTTTTGATTTGTACCAACCAAGTTAAAGTCTTTAAAAATTAATATAACAGAGTTATATTTATAAACTAGCTGACACGGCCACGCGTTGCTGTGGTTTTGTTTTAATACGTTGATTTAATATTATTCTCAGCTATCCAATGCAGTCAAATAAATTATGAGCTTACAATTTTGGAGAGTTGAGTTGAGGCATATAAAATAACACAATTCTTTTTTTAATTTTGCATTTTATTCATCTCTTATTTGAGTGTAGCATAATACACGCGATATTTACGAAGTTGTTAGTAACAACATATATGAAGATTTAATTTTATAAATGAGGTTAATGGCGTTTATTTTTAACCTAACGAATTGGGAATTGAAGCCTTTTGGATGCTATTGCAGATTCTGATGATATCAGTGGAATACGTAGCAAAAAAGGACTATTTCTCCTTTAAACTTTACAATCAAAATGGTTTGCTTCAAGAAGATGCTCGGTAATTCTTTTGATGACCAAACGTGTACCGTTACATAATCTAGGTGTATTTAAGTTACGCAGCAGAATAACCAGTGAACTAATCTTCAACCGAAGATTGTGAGGTAGCATTTCTAATAAATCCAGGGAATTCAAAAATATTACATTTTCTTTTACATCAACAATAGTGTCGATTGATTTAAAAGGCATTAGATCACCTGGCAGCAATTCTGTATCTGGAAGTTTATTTCGTCAACATCATTTTTTTTACCCAAGTAATTGGATTACAGATTGAGTCATTGCCTAGATAATTATAAAGTATATCTGGGAAGACACTCTCAATCAGTTCCTTTTTTGTCTGAACAACAGTATAGAAATTTCGTGGCAGTTTGATATATTGTGTATTTTGACTCAGTTCTACTTCACTGTTTCCAGTATCCTGAGGTTGGTTAGAAAATATTTGCGCCGATGGATCATCTTGCAATTGAACTCACGTGTTTATGGTCAGACAAAGTGTTTCAACGTTTCGCCCTAAAAACGATTGTTTTAAGCTTACATTAATCTCGTGAGCAAAAGTAGAGCGAGGAATGACTTGCAATGCCTGTCGGAAATCACCAGGACAGCACCACCGAATATTTTGTCGTTGCCGTTTAAATCTTAAAAAGTTCTATGTAAAGCTTTTAGTGAGTGCTTTTTTATAAGCCTTTGCAGGTTATGATTGAATTCCTTTGCAATACCGTAGCCATTCCGCTCTTTTTTTAATGTTACACATTGCGTCAGGTTTCTCATGAATGTCTAATGACAGCTGGAATGATGCATGTGCATTTGTCCACCATTTAATAAAGTGGCAGCAATGCCTGAAGATGCAATTGCCAATGCAGTTTTCAGTTGGTCGTATTTTCGCAAGGCTGCTCTCGAAAGTTTAGTAGCTATAGGGAATAAAAATACGGAAGCGGGACTCGAACGCAAAGCGATTTGACCTCATTCCGGCGATATCCAGAAAAATTGAAGGAGTTTCTGAAATCCGAATCCAGATTCTCGTTCTCCATCCCGAGATGCACCTAGTGCCCACTTTTGGCACCCCTGCTCCAGAAAGTTCCATCCTGAAGAAACGGGCAGTACTATAGTCAAGCATTATCCGATAAAGTTGCTGGAGTTTTTAAAGTTCGATTTCAGAATCTTGTTCCCCACCCAGAAAAACACCTGGAGCGCACTTTGCCCACTCCAAGAATTTTAAGGTAAGCCCCTCTGCCATGGTTCGCTTAAAATACTGTCGTCTTGCATTATTTAACACGGAGATTTCTCAAAGTGGATTAAATATTCAGATCAGCCGTCTCAAAATACGTCGGGGACCCACTTTTTGCGTCCCTACGTTTGCAAGTTAGACTGACCATTGTCCACGCATATTACGGTCGATCGGCATTATTCGATAAAAAGAATTACCGGAACACCTGAAATCCTATTTTAGATTTTCCTTCTCCGCTCCGAAACACACACGGGACTGAATTTCAGTGCCCTAGCGCTTGCAAATTCGGCCGCTTGAGGGAATGAAAATTCATAAGTGGTACTCGAATGTGAAGCCATTCCACCTAATTTCGGCAATATCTTGCAAATTTATGAGAATTCCTGAAACCTGATTTCAGATTTTACGTGTTCCACTCTTAGACGCAAACGGAGGTTACTGCAAGTTCAGTCGCTTGAAAGGGGCATTAGGGTGGTACAGCATTATTCGACAAAGTTAAGGGAATTTCTAATGTCCTATTTCGGATTCTCGTTCACCATCCCGAAAAAGATTAGAAAGTACTTTTCCCGTTTCAAGACTTTTGAAGAAAGCTCCTGCCACGGTCCACGTAATAGACAGTCGTCCAGAATTATCCGGAAAATTTTCGACAATTTCGCTTATCATATTCAAATTGACCGTCTCAAAATACGCCAGGTATCAAGTTTTCACGTTCCAAGGCTTTTAAGGTAACCCCCTGCAAGGGTTTGTCTAAAAACGGTCGTCCAGCATTATCCGGCAAAGTTGCAACAATTTCGTATACCGGATATCAGATTCAGATTGACCGTTTCCAAATACGCGAGAGACCAATTTTCACGCTCCAGGGCTTTTAAGGTAAAGCCCTGTCAGGAAGTGTCTAAAATACGGTCTTCCGGCAGAGTTACGGGCATTTGGGGGATTCATTTCGAAATTCAGATTTCACGCCCCGAAATACACTGACTTTTCATGCACCATGGTCCACACACGCATTCCGACATTTTCCCTTTTCTCGGATTCCAGCAAAATAAAGTAATGACGTCAAAAATTGTAATAAAAACTATCCTATATTTTAAGTTGGACGAAATGACACACAATAGGCAAAATTATGTCAGGTTGAGTAGTTTCGGAGTCCATCGCGGACAAACACTGTGACACGTAATTTTTATATATAAAGATCGTGCTAAATTAATAAATCGGCCGTGTCAATAGAGTAGACAAGTTTTATTTTAAAACCACATAAAAGTTGGATAAATTTAATTTGATCTTCTCAAAAAGAAAATTTTCAGATACTTGCTTCATGTATACGTTTAAAGTAATATAGTGTTACGAATTTTG
>BMAV01019884.1:125426-139062 GCA_019973955.1 Trichonephila inaurata madagascariensis
ATCTTATTGCAGTATTTTATGAGGTTGAGAGAAGGACCATTTATTACTTTTAAGTTATTGAAACCTAAATCTTAATTTCGGGGTTTTGATTGCATTGAAAAACATTCCTATAACCATCACTTTTCGATTTAAAAAGAACTGAACTTAAATTTCAAAAATGGAAGTGATTTGTGTTTTACTCCCCCTTGGAATCAATTTCCTCAAATCCCATTTTCAGCGAAACTCTACTAAACAAAGGAAACATTTGTGGTACATTTCAAGTCTGTTGGTCTAATAGATCTCTAACTCGACGGGATAATAGACTCATTCATCTCGACATTTTTCGTCATCGCAGATTTCGTTATTATTGAGAGTGTGACAGAGTGGCTTTTCTCCTACTTATATATTGGTAAAAAATTTACACTTTTTAGAAAGATGGAACATTTAACAAAACAAATTAATAATCTTTGAAATTATAAGAGATATTTTCCCCCTTTTTCACAGTGATATTTATGAATTTTTTATATGTTAATGTAAGTTTTGAAGGATTTACTATCTCGATTTCCAATAAAATGTGCAAATATTTTCAGCCAGCAGAATTCTAACGAAAAGAGGTAGAAAGAAAATTTGATTAGCTTTAAGTAAGAATTATAAAAGAAGATAACAAGACACATAAACACTTAAGATTTATCTTTTAGCAAATAATCAATACAATCTCCTTGTTTTGAAACAACAACAAGTACGTTACTGAATCAATCATCACTTCAGTATTGACATGAAAAAAACAAACATTGATTTTTTTACCGATTTTCTTAGAATTTAATGCTTTTTTTCTTCACAAAATGGGTTCTTCTCTTCGAACGTAATGATTTTACAGATGTGAACCTATTTATTGCATTACTACTAACACGACAGTTGGTGACCCAACCAAATTATTGGGGCTGAAATCTTAAAGAATCCAGATAAGAATGATTGGCGGTTTTTTTTTCGTTCATTATCGCTTTTCATTTTTATATTTCTTCGATTCGAGAAAAGTACAATAATTTTTAAGATTTTTTCTTAGAATAAGGAAATATATTATCCAACATATTCCTGTAATAATAAAATATCTTTCCCATATGCAATTAAATTTCTTTCAATCGTAATACAATGGAAATACATCCTTTGAAAAAATATCTACGAGGTGCATCCGGAAACTAAGTACCGTTTTGGAAAAATTCGTATAAAAATCTTTTTATAAAAAAAATTCATTTCTGCATGTAACATGTTCGGAAACTATTTTTCTACATAGTTACGATCATTGTTCAGACATTTGTCATATCAGGAAACCAAATTGACTCTAACCCAGCGTTTCTCAAACTGTGGGGCGCGCCCTTCTAGAGGGGCATGATAATCCTACTAGGGGGCGCGAGCATATCAAAAAGTCGAAAATAAAAAATTAAAAATATTAATTTAATGAAAGGAATTACACATTTATACAATAATATAGTATACTTAAAAATGTATCCGTACTGCACTATGTATTTGATTATTAATTCATCAATATTAAGTTAAGGAGAAAGTGAATAATTAGTAATCCCCATTGGCTTGTCACATGCAAAATTGTATGCGCAATTTAATACTTGTCTGTATATATATAATTTGTACAGTTTATAATTCAGCTTTATTGTAGTTTTAGCGTCAAAATATTATTGAATTCAGTACATAATTATTATATGAAGGGGGGGGGCGCCATGAAAATTATGATTGAAAATTGGTTTACCAATATTTAAAGTTTGAGAAGCATTGCTCTAACCTCATCAAAGGAAGAAGACGCTTGTAACGAGAGAACCAACTGTATATGTATATATAGGACAAAACTGAAACTAAACTCTACAAAACAAAGGAAACATTTGTGGCAAATTTCATGTCTGTTGGTCTAATAGATCTCGAATTCGACGGGATAATAGACTCATTCTTCTCGAAATTTTTCATCATCACAGATCTCGTGATTATTGAGAGTGTGAGAGAGTTGCTTTTCTCCTACTTATATATTGGTAAAACATATACACTTTTTAGAAAGATAGAACATGGATATATAAGAGGGTCAGTTTCAACGACTTTTTAAAAATGGGATTTAAGGGTTCCTAATTACCCTAGAGGTTAAAGTAAGGTATTTTTAGAAAGGTTAAAATCTATACAATTTGAAAATGTAAAAATCTATACAATTTGAAAATGTAAAAATCTATACAATTTGAAAATGTAAAAATCTTAAATTGTCACAAAAAATAAGATTTTAGCTTTCCAGCACCCCTTAATCCTACGTAAACAGTGCAAAGGTCATTTGTTTTATATTCCAAAATCTTCGGAATAGTTTTACTGATAACCGATCAAAGAAAAGAATCGTATTCTGGAAGGATGGATATATACGTCCGGGGCACATAACGCACCATTTGAGTAAGACGGATGTACACCCTGGCGGCACTTAAGGAGTAAACATTCCTCAAGTTCAAAAAACAGATTACAGAACACACTTCACAGCCGGCTGGATTCATAAACATCTTAAAATTGTTTGAATGCTCATTAACACGTGTAAAAACAACACAATCTAGCTGAAATAGCGTCACTGTATGTGGATTTACAATAAGCCAGAAATACGTGTGTGCAAGGACTGAACTTCGACACAACAGCTGCGGTAGAACAAGACGATACTTAGTTTAAGGAAGAGCCACGTATATAATTTGAAATTAAGGTACTAAAAACAGCATTTTGAAACAAATCACAAATCCTTTTGTCAAAAAGGTGAACCACAGCAAAAATAATTAATTGCATGGAAACCGTTTTGCAGATGACTCCAATTCAGCATACATTCTATTAAAGGTAACATTTTACAATCCTAATGTAAACTATTTGCCATCCATTCACATACGTAGCAAGTCATGATTCGGCCCTGTATCAAAATTTCTTCGGGTCCCCTTTCAGAAATTGGAGCATTATAAACGGGCATATTTATAACATTTTACAATTTTGTACTTATACATGTCGGGGCCCCGTATCATTGATACGGCAGTATCTACGCCCCAGCATCCAATCTGCAACAACAGAAGTTACATTAATGTTTACTTTAAGGTATCCAAACACTTGCGACAAATTTTTTTTGAAAAATGAAAATATGGGGATTTTTTTTGCGATTTTTAGATTTATTTAGTATATTTTAAGGAAAAAATCCTAAAATTGAAAGCAGAAAAAATATTTATTATTATTAAAATGGGAAAAAACCGAGGAAAATGTACAAAAAATTACATAAACGGGGACCGCTCTGTACAAAAATTTTATGAACAAATTCTCAATTTATCAATTTTGATGTGTTACTTTATTATTCATGTTTGAAATGACCTTCAGGATAAGAGATATTTTAATTTTTACAAAAACTAGAGCACTTTATCTTAGTGATTATTACTTAAATTACTTAAAAAGACAGTGATTATATCCACATAAAGGACTGTAAATTTTGAAATAAAACAGTGATTGATAAATCTGAAGGTCAAACCACTTCCTCTGTTATACAGAATATACACAAAAAATTTCAGCAAATTATTTCTAAAACTTTTTGAGCTTTTTGAACTTTTCGCTAAAAACACATTTCAAGTAAAACGCATTTTAAAGTTTGACATCTTGTGTAAAGTTATGGCCTCTGCTTTTACTAAAACACTTGTAGTTTTTGTTCTAGTGAATGGAAAATAAAAAACTTGATATTTTTATTAAACTAATAGGATGGCCTATAAAATAAAATCATAAACAAAATTTGTCAATTTTTAAAAATAATCATGATTATAGGGAAGTCGGATATCTTAATTTGAATTACACATATAACTAAAACATTTACAACTATACAGCGCAAAAGATATTAAAAATAAATAAAAGAAAGGTAATAAAAAAAGAGTTTTGTGTTGTTAGCATTTAGTTTTATTATTTTCCCAATAATCACATGTAAAAATTATTCGACGGCAAGTCTATTCCTCATTAAACATTTCTTTAGAAAAAACGGCACGTTGATCCATAAAGGTTCGGCACCCCTGATATAGATTACACTACGAATATATTATACGTTATGAAAGCCTCCAGAATTTCGCTTCCTAAGTATATCTGAAATTCTGAAAGCAGCAGTATATATTGTTAAAAAATGTTTTCTCTAACATGCCTCTTCAGTAGAATCTTTTAATTATTTAATTCTGTTCATTTCTTTTCGTATTGAAGACTAATACAATAATATACAAACGTAACTTTAAAAAGTATTCTTCTTGAAATTAGTAATTTGAATACATTAATGTGATATTTTTATTATAAATTGCATTTTTTTAAAATATGAAAAATCTGTGTGAAATACCATCCATTAGGTTTTACATATGACTTTCATTCAAAAAGAAGCGTTGTTAATTTTTATTTAAATTTCATATAAAACTACAAAAATGTTCATCATATTGCATAAAAAGAAAAAAAATATACCAAGAAAGGTCAAAAGGAAATATATGGAAGACATTAGAAGCAAAGGGATATTTTTTCATTTGAGACTAATTAAAATTAAAAAAAAAATTCTGCAAGATATAAAAATGATACAAAAAAGAGCATATGAAAAAGTCAATTAAAATATAATACATTATAATTTAAAAGAAAATTCAACGTAATATGTTTCTCCCAAAAGTATTTCGAAAAGTGAAGCAAAATCTTTTTAATATCTTTTTGTCGGTTTTTTTACCGACAAAAAATACTTGAAGAAAATTAGATGTCGCACAGATAATAAAAAAAATAAATACTTTTCCTTACAAATTGAAGATGAATTTATTAGGTTTATTTAAATCTTATAAACTAAGAATACTTAGGTTAAAAAAATAATTTTAAAGCATTTCAGGTAAACTATGGAGTGCAAAATGTAGATTTATATAATACTTGCATTTTTTACCCTTTTAATCATTTTCTGGTAAAAAGGAAATATATATGATATATATTTATAATTAACAAAATTCTTGACTTTTCAAATAAATCTTTTTTGTATTTTACTGATAAAAATAATATTACACCAAGATAAATATATAGGAATCTAATAAAAGTTTACATATTATTTTCTTTCATGACAGTGATAAGCAATATTCCGTAAAGTAATGTTCGAAATAGCAATACTAAATATTTCTGCTTAGATGCACTTGCATTTATTCGTAGAAAAGAATAATTACTTTTTCCTAACCAAAATAAAAAAAAAAATGAATGTGATTTATTAGCATGTATAAATCGTCTTTACATATATTGAATGTATCATTACATATATTGTACTAATCCTCAGTTCCTTACATCTGTAAAAAAATTAATAATGCTATAGTACTAAAAGCAACACGGATAACAAATGTTGTAAGCAGTTTTCTTAGATAATAAGGATTGATGCAAATAAAGTTATCAATAGCTCTCCCAAACTTTTTCTTACTTCTTGACTTCCATGTGCTCATATATAAAATTCCTAATCTATGTATTCATCTATAAGATTATTAAATAATATAATTAAACAATTCCGAAATAAAATATTCACCTCTCTCTGTGTGGGAACATCTTTAAGAGACAGTAATTAACTTTTTTCTTCTAATACGAAATCTAAGACTTCAAATTACATATTTTGAAAGTTTTATTAAAAATAAACTTTTAAACATAATTTTACGTACTGAAAGATTAAAAGAAAATTATTATAATAGTTCAGAAATCTCATACAAATTTATTCCTAAAAATTTTAAAATATGATTGCATTAAATTGACAAATCTTATTAATAAGAACCTTGAGTTAGATATTTTGTTATTAATATTTTTATATATGGTTAAAATTTTGTAGTAGTCAGAGAGGAAGATCGCCTATTTTTCAATTCCTAATATTAGGTCGCACTCTCTATTTATTTATTTATTTGTTTGTTTGTTTTTTTATTTATCTTGGTGGAATTTTCAATCGTTAATAAAATACATTTTAAAGCGCTCAATCGAGCTGAAATTTTATATACATGATTATTTTGGATGACAATACAGTAATTTAATTATAATTAATAAAAATTAATTGATTAAAACTAATTATTTAAGGAATTTCAAATACAGCCATGTCGGCATCATTTCTGGCGACTTAGCTACCATTTTGGTGACTCGTGTCAAAACTTGAAAAGGTTTTTTCTCACGTGCATTCAGTTGAACTGAAATTTTATAGGCATGATTGTTTTGGATGACAATACGATACTTTAATGACAATGAATAAAAATGCATAACCTCCTAATGTTGTTATTCTGTCATGTGTTTTTTCATTTTTATATTAATTGTAACTATTTAATAAAAACTAGCTAAAATAAAATTTTTCTTTGTTGA
Organism: Trichonephila inaurata madagascariensis; assembly: GCA_019973955.1. Lineage (NCBI taxonomy): Eukaryota > Metazoa > Arthropoda > Arachnida > Araneae > Nephilidae > Trichonephila > Trichonephila inaurata. Next base: position 131,772 of record BMAV01019884.1, read on the forward strand.
TCAAATGTAGGAATTGACTTATTTTTTTTTATATTACTTGTTAAGAGAGGTATCAATTAGATTACGATTTGTGTTGACATATCATTGTTTTCAATGGCATAATTCACATCCTCCAAAATATAATGCTGGGAAAACATTGATATGCATTGTAGCTTGATTACATAAAAACATATTTTTACATGAAATGTTTCATTTCTCCGATGAATCCTGATTTTTTCAACAGACTTCTAATTTTTCCTCCAAAAATCGATGCAATAAGATTTTCCTTTAACACAGTCTCAATACCAACAAATTTTACCTCAAAGGAAAAAAAAACCAATATGTAAAGTGAAGTGTTGAGGTTAATAAGGCACTCGAATCTAACTTGTATGCTATCATAATTTTAAAAATCTATAAATAAAACACACTTTTTATCCTTTAAATTATTGTTAACTGGTCAAATTTTTCGTGTAATATGATGAAACTGTACAATTTACATTTTATTAGGAATGCATTTATGACTCCTTCGTTAGATATTCAATTGTTATTATTTTATGCTTTTGCATTAGTTTATTAAGATTAATTAAGTTTTCAGACACATGTGAGAGATAAATTTCCTGTTTTCATGACTGTCTTCAACTTTTCAATCTATTTTTGATTTGAAAAACTTACAATAAGAGTTCAAATGTTGAAGCTTCGAAGACAACTGCCGTTAGGCAACAATTTTTCCTTCGCAGGGAAACGATGACGGCCAAAGATTTCGTCATTTTCATCAAAATATTTGTGACTGAGATTGTGTCGAAATACAATAACCTTAATAAAATTGACAGAGTTTGTTACAAGGCTTTATGGAGACGTCTACTCAGCTTGACGAATCTATTGACGAATCAAGCAATATATGAACAAAAATTTTAGGATCTTTAAATGATGAATGTGATAAATCCTGTACACCAACCGAATACTGAAGATACACCATCAAAAGACAACCCATTAAATTTTCGAATGGAATATTTTTTTCTCTAAAGCAATATTGAACTTCATAAAATTAGCGTCTATTTTGAAGAGCTTTTCAAAAAGGATTTCTTCTCTGAGAATTGATAATCTTTTTCATATCTTACATATACAAACAAATTTGCTTTATCATGCCTATTAAAGCTGATTAATCAAACTGCTGTACAAATTGTTTTGACCCTGAATGAACTGGATGTTTTTTTTCTGTATCTACAGATATTCATGTCAAAACATGCATTTTTTCTCCACGTCAAAGGAACCCTAAAAAAATCTTAATATTTACTGTTTGTACAATCATTTTCAACTTCACTTATCAAATGTTTAATACTAAAAATGAAATGGGTAAAATAAAAAAATTTACAAATATATTTACAGGTTGTAATATATATAGAAACACACACGCCAAACTTAGAGACATATCTTGCTTTTCTGTATAAACACAGAGCACCTATGAGTATAAATTAATTGAAAATTTCATCACAAGATAGCTAAACAATTCTTTACTTTTAACGATATTCAGAATATCTATGACTCTACTATTCTTAAACATGTTTTAGATTTTAAGATACGTTTAATGTCTTTAAACGAGCTTAAAAGCTTTTTTAGACCGTACATTTACAAACCGAATTTACATATTTCAAGCATTTCCAATTTACCATGGCTATAATCATTAGGCTGAATGGATACGTTTTCTTCTCCTTTTCTAAAGAAAACTATTATCTCAATTTACATTTTTTTTATGCTTCATTTTTATGTTTCACGAAAAAAAATTCTCTTTGATGTATGTTACAGTCTAATTAAAGCTGCATTATATATTTTTCTTGCTTATTTTACTTGTCCTTTTTTTCTATCTGCTTTGTCCAAGCAGTTAGTTAATGAATCCGAGTTTGAATGTGATCTTGTTTTGTTGGCTAATTGAAACCATAATGAGAATCCACCAACAATTGTGGAAATGCTAATGTTGGGGCTTTTTTCTTCATGAGCGAAAGAGTGTGGAAGAAAATGACTTTTTTTCTTCTTTCACATTGACCTTCATTCTAGTTTTTCTTATTTAAATGTTTCTTATAAAAGCTTCCTCTTGGATTATTTCAAAACTATGTAACAATTTATGCCGACACGGTTCTTCAATTTTTAATTTTGACACTAAAGCAATTGAAAAAAAATTAATTCGAATCAAAGCATTCATATTCTGTATAAAATAAAATATAAAAAAATTTCCTGTATTTGCAATTTTCTTGTTGTCCACTGCCTATAAAGTAAATGGGAAAAAATACAGAATAATTTAATGAAATTTATGGGATTAAACATGTAAATTATTTGTCTCATATGCCGTTTCGGTATTCAAATAATAAATTTTAAATACGTGTTTCATTAAATCTAAATTGATTGATAGCTGTGTGCATTTATGGCGACTTTTGTTGGAAATGTTCAAAGAAAAAGACCAAATTTCTTGGATTTTAAAGAAAGAAAACTTGTTGACTAACTCTGGTAAACCAATCTCTAAACTTAAAATCTAAATAATGATAACAAAATAAGATTTTGGTTACACACTCATATTACTAGAATGGAAAATTATAACATCAAATTAATCTAAAGTAGGAAGGGTTTTAATAATTTTAGTATATAACAGTTTTTCAATTTCTGTAATAGAACTAAACATCAGAATTTAATCGTTATAATACTCTAAAGCAAATTCTTCTTTTTTTTATTTTTTGCCAAAAAATAATCAACATTGAATAAATGAAATAAACATTGCAATGGTTAACTTTTCTTCAACAAATATCGAGGACATCATACAGAGAGTGATAACGCATTTTAAATTAACTCTAGACAAATATCTTCTGTTTCAATAAATAAAATAAATCTTTAAAAGTGAATTTATTCTCTCTCAATAACACCAAATGCAATGCAATTCTTAACGGAAAGCTATAACAACAATGAATGCAATTATAATGAGTTAAAAAAAAGAAACATTTTAATTAACTGATTATTTAAAACCTTATTTTTATATCTGTTTCAAACAGAATATTTAGAATTATTTATGACGCATAGAATTTTAATAAGAGGAGATTCTACAATAAAAAAATATTTGTAAAAAATTAATTGCTATTTTTTTTTCACATGAAATATCTAACTGGTTGGGCTTAAACTAGCTGAATATTGAAACACAAGCAATATTTAGCTATTGCACTACTTAATTTTGACTGTAGATATTATTTATGTAAAATATATTCTAATAAAAATTGCATCGCTTTAGGAAAAGTAAAAAATATTGATTTTGCATCAAATTTTATAAATGGTGACCAGGAAACTCCAGGGATAATTTTTGCCAAAATCATTACGGGTATGCTGTAAAAACGACAATAATAAATTTTTAATAACTAGGTATTGTGATGAGGTATAATAAGACAATAATTTAAAGTGCATGATATTAAATAATGATGAAAACCTTTCATCAGTAATTTTCAAAACTCAACACGTACAATTCGGATGCTGCAATGTACCCATTAAAAGTATACGTGATGATGAAGTTAAATTTCTTCGTTCCGATATTAAAACGTAATTAAGAATATGTTGAAAGAAAATGCATTAAATACCATAGGGTAAAAAAAAAGTATTTCAAATTTTATACTCCAAATATGATCACTAATTATTGTTTATTGAATCACGTTTGAAGGTAAAGGATTTTTTTTTCTAATTAATGAATGAATTATTAATAATTTGGCTTAAAATAAATCTATAAGTTTCAAATTATATATATATATAATTTGCTTACACTTTATTATTTAGAGCAGAATTAATTTATGTGCAGATTAAAATGTTTTAGATCAGAATTTTTTGTATGCTTCACATATAACTTTGTTCTACATAAAAATTCGAAGGTTTACATTGAATCTCACGATTTTACGTGATTGCTGCATTTTTTATGATAAAAAAAGTTTTACCAAAATAAATAAATAAAGTGCATGAGAAAAACCATTAACTCGAAATATGTATTAAATAATCACATGTAAAGTAAGGCGATCACATTTAGAACTTTTCTTCAGAGTATATATTTAAAAGTAGAATGAATTCTGCTGATTGCCTGAACAAAACATGTATTTGTACTTTTGTACTAAATTATGCAGAAATTTAGGACAATTGAAAAGAAATAGTTTCATTTACTTAACCCTTTATCTACCGCATTATGATTTGCTGTTGTTTTTTTCATGCAATATTTTCTTTTAAATCACTACATTGAAAAATAAGGGATACACACAAACAAAATACTCAAATTTGGGAAATTTAATTCATTAGAGCTAATTAATTAATTAAATATATTAATCTGTAAAATTAATTATGTACACTTTTCACGTAAAATAAATAGTCAAATCGTTTTCTAAGGTCTTCATCAACATGACAAAAAAATAAGACACTTAAATTTTGACATAAACTATTTTTTCAGGACAAAAATGATAATATTCGCAATGCGCTAAATACGCCGTCAGCTAAAAACCTAATTTCTGCTATAAAACTATTTACCTTCCCCGCTAAAATACTCATCATAGAACCCGTGCTGCCATATGTCTTGAAGAGTGAATTTCAAAGAATATTCATGCTAAGTATCATCAGAATACTCGTCTCGTAAAAATGGTTATTCTACGTAATTTTAAAGTGAGTGGTACTTATTGGATAAAGTTTGAAACCCCATAATATTGAGTATTATCTTGTAATTCAGATCTTACGCGCGTGGAAACAAAATTTTGAATTATTTTATCATTTGTCATTAAAAAAGCAAAGGAACAAAATTAAAATTGATCATATTATAATTTACTAAGTACTTTAACAGAGTCATTGGCTGGAAAATCATACTTGAATCAGGATTTGAAAAAGATATATTATAAGTTATTTACTCTCTTCCTAATACAATTACCAAAACTAAATTACTGTAAAATTTTTAAAAAGATTCAAAACATGGAAACAGTTTCTGGCATTCTCATTGTAAAATTTATGTTTTAGAACATAAAAGACTTAGTGCTATTCCCTTTTACAAAACAATATATAAAAAAGAAAAATGACACAATTTTAAGTGCCAAACAATTTGTATTGTTCAATATTATTTTTATCATTATCAAAAACATGTAAAAAACTCCTAAAACATTAAAAACAATCCTTCACTTTCTAAAAATGAATTTTACTTTCAAGCGTTTATTATTCATATTTTTCAGTATCTTACTGTGCAGAATGAAACCTTAGAAATTTGAAATTAGGATTTCTATCACACATATATTAATCATAGGTTATGACTTAAATAAATTAACTTTACATATTCTCATAGTAAAAATTTTGTATAATTTATTACATTATTTGTAAAGTATTACGTGTTCTCCTTCCCTAGATGTTTTGAATTTTAGAAAATGGCATAATTTAACATCTCTCATAACTAGTAATTTAAATTGTTGATTCATGAAATAAAAGATTACGAATAGAGTTGCTATTTTCTTTTTTAACCGTAAAATTTATGCATAAATTATCTTTTTCGCTCTGAATTCGTACAGTATTAATGTTTGCTTAGTAATAATAACTATATACTTTATTTAGAATAAATTTAAAAATATTCAAATTCTATATTAACTTGTAGATTTAAAATTGAATGTATTTTAAATATATCTTACTGGTATGCATCTTTTCATTAGCTGTATGATTAAAAATAATAAATGTTTCAATAATAGTTAGTTTTATGACGAAAAAACTACGTAGAAATGTGTTACTAATTATCGTATAATATTTTGCTTATTCATTTTTCTCAAGATGACGCATTGCTGTTGACATTGATTCTTGCACCCCATTAAAACATTTTCCCACACTCTCACTCATCTTAAAACCAGAGCTACTTTGGGTTTTGTTTTTGAAACAGTTATATCATGTGTATTTGAAATCTTAAGAAAATCTTTAGATCCTTTTTCAATCCTTTTTATATTCATTCATTGTCTTTAAAGAATGCTAAACTAGTATCTGAACCTTCAACAGGTAATATACAATGTTTGAATAAAATAAACATTCAAAATTATTAAGACTATTTTTTTAAAAAATCTATTGACAATATTTTTTTCTTGTGTTTGCAATAGCACATTTTAAATGCATTGACAACGTTGATTTTAAATGAATAAAAATGGAGATTTTTCTAATATAAAATTATAATAAATAATTTAAAACCATGTCTTGGTGATGTGTTGTAACTTAAGGTATCGGAATAAAATGAAAAGATAAGGATTTTTAAATATGAAGGAAAAACAATCTATTTACTTACTTGTAAAAGATAAATATTTCAACTTTATTTGCAATGTCTGAAAGTATTAAATTTTAATCCGTTCATATTTATATGTAAATAAAATATTTTATGTTATGAAATAACTAATTTGAATGCATTATACTTTAACATTTATCATTTTACAATTTGTGAAAAATAATAAATTGATAAGCTTTGATTTAAAAACAATTTATATTTCAAAGATTGCTGCTCTTTCAATTTAGTTTTATTTTTTTTTGAACTTTGTATCAAGAAAATAATTTAAATAACTCCTCCAGAAGCTAATTATTGTCAGCATAAACCAGAGAAAGCTAAAATGCATGTAGATATTTGAGCATTTTTTAAATGAAATTATGCAAGTTATTTTTAGAAAAATACCTTAAGAAGGGATTATAAAGAACTAGCAAATTTAAGCACTCCGTTCAGTAAAAATACTGCAGAAATAAAGATGCACTTTTAATATTTAATAAATTTTTAAACTTGTACCCACAAACCAATACAATTTTTCACATCAAATAAAATTAATACAAAACAAAAACACACCAAATAATTTACTTTACAAATTCTTTATTTAACTCAAAAAATAATTATAAACAACTATCTATCTTAATTTTTTACCTCTATTTGTTTTATATCTTATTATTTTGAAAAGTTTGCAAAATGCCTAGAACTGTGAGTTAGCTTCCTGTATTTCTCATTCCAAATATCAAAGACTTACCCTTTAAATTTACTCCTAACTTAAAAAGTACTATTACGGGTATTCTTTTGTATGTAATAAGAAACAATGCGCTTGATTGAACGTTTTTTATTATGCTGCATTACCAAGTAACAAATGCCATACTTTTAAATTCCGATAAAGTACGTCATCGGAGCTAATACTACCTTTTCCAAAACGCCATTCACTCTAACGGTTGGACTTTGAGCTTCGGCAGTGTCAAAAGGCATTAGCACCGCCCCCCCCGGTCACTCAGGGATTATGCTAAAAAACTCTAAATATATTTCTTGCTTAAA
>BMAV01019884.1:139162-162065 GCA_019973955.1 Trichonephila inaurata madagascariensis
CCTTTGAGCTTCGGCAGTGGGCAACCACATTAGCACGGCCCCCCCTGGTCACTCAGGGATTATGCAAAAAATCCCGAATTATATTTCTTGCTTAAATATCGAGAGTAACTAAATACTATGATGTTCATGGAAAAAAATGTTATCATGGTTTACCTTAACAAGTTAGTTTTCATTTCAATATTACTCTGAATTTTATTAATAGACTTTATTAAATTAACTTTATGCAGCTTGTTTTGGAGGCTATTCATAAAATCCTGTTTGATGGGTTACAGATCTATTGGGTGTAGGTGCTGTCATTGATGAAATTTTTCTCAAACCGGGGAATGTATTAGGACTGTAAGAGAAATCCAGGCTACTGATCAGTTTTTAGGGCAGAACTCTTAGCTATTGAGGTGCTTTTGAAAGCTTGCTTTACTGAGAGTGTCAATACAGATATTCGGATATTGAGTGATAGCCGAAGCTCTACTAAGCATCTGTCTGAATGGTGGATGCATGGTGACAGAACGACAAGAAGTATTTTTCAGTTAGTAAATAGCTTGTGTGCCAATGTTAAGATCTTCTTTCAATGGGTACTGTCACACGTGAATGTCTGCGGGAATGAGATTGCAGATGGTTTGTCCCGTGAAAGCAGCCATAAAATTTCTACACGTGGTGGCTGCCTTTTTTTTAAGAAATTTCTACCCGAGTCAAACAGGATGTCTGTTCGTCATAGTGTCAGGCCTGCATACATGAGTGGGATGAAAGAAACCATCCTGGTGCTGATTTGCTTGGGACAAGCAGTAGCAGAGATGAAACTACTCTTGCTGGACTTCACATTGGACCTACTCGAGCTCAACAGCATGTGGCTGGTCTTAAAGTTTACCCTCCTTGTCCGAATTGCACTGGGACCCAAGCCAATCTTGCCCACATCTTGGCTTGTATTGGTTGCCATAAGAAACAGCTGCTCTCAAGTCCTGTTACAGTTCTTCATTGTTTGAAAATGCACGGCTTAATGCAGTACTTCTCAAAATTTCAACATTTGCGACCCAATATTCAATCATAATTTTTACCGCGCCCCCCTCCATACAATAATAATGTACTGAATTCAGAAACACTATTCGTGAACGCTAAAGCTACAATGCGATTTTAACCTCTTAAGTGCCGCCGGCGTAAAAAAACATCTTGTTCTTAAGCATCCAAAGCTTTAATTGCCCCGTCTTTCCGAAGTACGATCTTTTCCATGCACTGTTATCCACATGCACCACATAAAATTATTCCAAAGGACTTGGAATGTAATAAAAAGACTTTGAGACAGTGTTTGCAAAGAATTTACTTATTTCAGATGATTTGTGCTTATTTATTTCTTTTCTCCCCCCACCCCCGCTCTCTACATCACATACGCGCGCCTATGTGGAAAATGATGGCATTGGGGAGAGAATCGCGTATTTTTGAGTCTGCAGCTAAGAGATTAATTATAAACGGTTTACAAATGATCAAGATAAGAATTACTTTTTGTATATTATTTTATATATGAAAAGCTCAATAGGTCACATACTTTGTTCTTAATATAATATTGCTTATTTAATTATAAAATACATTGTGCAGTACATTTATAAGTGTAAATGTGCATTTTATTTTTTATTATGTCTAACTATATATTGTTTGTTTACTTAGAGTAAATTAATAATTTTGTTAAAAATTCTTCTGTTTTGGACTTTTCAATATGCTCGCGCTCCCTTTGTAGAGTTATCACGGCCCCTTAGGGAGGCGCGCCCCACAGTTTGAGAAACGCTGGGTTAGTGGACTTGATCTAGATGTTTCTGTCGATCAAGGGAGATTAGAAACAAGAACAAACTTTTGAAAATTAAAATAAGTTGATAAAAGTACTAATTGCTTTTCACTGTATTAGCTTTGATGTATTTTTGAAAATATGCCAGCATGCGCTTAAGAAATGTAGAAGTCTTATGATTAATATGTGTATCTTAAATATCAATTCTATGATGTGATTGCATTTGTAATTGCGAAACATCATTCGGTTGTCCATGCATATCAATTATGTAATTTTGTTGTTGCATTAAAGTCCGTATTTAAATTAAGCATCTGAAGACCAGAAATCTTTCAAATATTAGAGGTTGTTGTAAATGTATGTATAAATTGTTTTTTTTTTTCAGAAAAACTTTAAAAGTAAATGAATTTTATAAATCTTATTTCAAAACTAGTATGTTTTATCATAGATAATTGTATATCTTAATTTCACTGGTAGAGAAATTAAAGTTTATTTTTTTAATACTACAATGTTTTATTCAGCGTTTACTAAGCTAATTCGCCTATAATAGTAATAGTATTCGCCTATACATAAAACTCGAAAAAGTAAAGGAAAATTAAGAGTTCTGCGCTTTATTAAATGAAATGTTCGTGAGTAATTTTGTTTTAAACTAATTTAAAAGATTTCTGGTTATATAATTATCATATAGTCATTTTTCATCAACTATACCAAGGCTGTTTGGCAAAGTTAGCCTTTTTTCCACATCTGCTGATAGCATAACATGCGACTTCACTTAGCCATTCAACGCTGATGTTTTTCTAAATAATTCGTATACATTTTTTAATGCAAATGCAGCAATTTATTAAAGCACTCTAAATCCTTAAAAAAGTCACTGAAAAAACAATAAACTGCTCATGATGAATAAGAAAAGACAAAAGGTGTAAATACTCAATAATTATAGTACAACAATAATCAATAAATTTCTCTAGCAACATTTTTCTTTGTCGGATTTCTCATCATTTACCTATCGACAAAAGGAAAAAAAATAGCATCACATTTTCATCGACTTTGTTTGAACTTCATACTTTTTTTTATTCCGGCATAAATACCTCTATAACAACATAATGATTTCTTTAGGTTAATATCATTTATCGTCTAAGCGCAAAAACTGACAGTAGGTGTCACTGCGAAGATGTGAGCATCGATCAGGTACAACGTCTTAAAAAGCCTAATTACTGGATCCGATTAATCGAAATTAATCGATGTCTCTTTTTACTTCTTAGTTATTTCTGTCCTTTGTACCTTTTCCCCGCGCGATTCCGAGGGATATAATCATCCTATCTTTTATTGAAAAAATGAACTACACGGAATCGGAAAAAGGAGAGCAGGACTTCCAAGATTTCGATTAATATTCTACTCAAGGGCACACTCGATCAAAATTAATTTATCGGTCTTCAAAGAAGGGTACTTGAATAAAGATTGAAGGACATTTACTTGTAATTGAATAATAGGAAAATTAATTGCTTAAACCATCATTACAAAGCATAAGACTCTTTCTTAGAAATGGGTTTCTTTTTCGTTTAATTCGAAGAATTCCTTAGTGAATATGGATTTCTTAGCTTAAAATAAGAAAACATTGATTAAAAGGATCTGAGACATTTTAATTGAACAAGTGGCTATGAATACGTTATTTAAGTATGCAATTGTGTAAAAAAATGAGTTTGCAAAATATATTTATTTTTACAAATAAGTACTAAACCAAACGTACTGACACTACAGCTGAAGAATTATGCAAATTCTCAGAGTTATATACGGAAGCATACACGCGCATGTTTGTGATCATAGTTATCCACAGCATGCACTGTGTTTCTCGCAAAGCCTGAATTCATTTTGTGAAGTATTATGTAAAGTAACGTATGAATGATATAATGCAATACGGAATCGTAGGTAAATTGGAGAGAGCTATCAGAAGTGAGGGGCTTACATCAGTGCTTCTCAAACTTTCAATATCTGCGAGCCAATTTTCAGTCATAATTTTCTTCTTGCCCCCTCCCCCCATCCAAACAATAAAAATGTATTTAACTCAATAATAATGTACTTTGAAGTAAATCTACAATAAGAATTTAATTACAAACCGTTCAAGTTATCAAGATAAGTATTAAATTTTTTATATAATTTTATATGTGACAACCCTATGGGGTCACTGGTAATTGTTAAACTTGTAATTAACTTGGCCTTTTTAAATTAAGCATCCAATACAGTGTTCAGCACTGATACATTTATAAACAAATTATATCAGAGTAAATGAGTATTTTACTTTTTATTACGTCAGATTGAATTTTGTTTGTTTCCTTTCAGTAAGTTAATAATATTTTTAAATAACGTTTTATTTTCAACTTTTCGATATGCTCGCGCCCCCCTTGTTGGGTCACCATGCCAACCTGGGGGGCACACCCCACAGTTTGAGAAACACTGCCATACAGAGTGCAATGTAGCCTTCAATAATGACTGAAAGATGAGAAAACATTTTAATGTTTTTTTTTTATCCCTATCGGAAATACCTGGTGTAGGTCGACTAAGACAACAATAAATGTTTCTTAATTTGGAACTTTTAGCCAGGCAAACCCTGACTACTACAGCTTCAAAGTTTGCAAAAAAGCTTTATGTTGCTTCTAGAATCCGAATTTCACCGATCCGCAGTTTCCCGAAGAATTCGTATAAAGGGATGCTTCCACAAGATCTGTTACTTGTGTCCAATTCACTATAGTCAATAATAGCGTGCACATAGCGTGTTCTAAACAATATACGTCTTGGAGAAGACTTCAATGAAGCATTACCTAACTGTAGATTCTAACTGCACTTGATTCTTGGCATACCGGTTCCTGATATCCTGGGATACGGTATAACCCCACTTTCCCTCATTAGGAGAAATGATCATTATGCGGGTAAAATTATTATAGTATGGGCAGGTATTTTTAAGTTGCACAGATTCATACCCCATGTTTATGCTTGACAAAAACATCCTGGCAACTATGAGGTATAGAAAGATCTTAAAATCTTACAAGTCAATTTCAAAGGGGCAGAAATTGTTCCGGGTTCATATAAATCAGGGGTAGCCAAGACGTCAACCGCAAAAACATTTTGGGTAGTCTGTGTGACCATCCCGATAATGACCTCGGATATTAAAAATTTAATTTATGACTTATGACATAGAATTAATGAATTATTTAAAATTTACTACAGTTTACTCTTTAAAACCTAAAACAAACTGTGCAAAGTAATACAATGAGTTTGTCGTTCTACAGTGGAGAATTAAATTGAAACAACTTGACAAAGTGGGATGCTTAGATTATATGCAGTAGGCGGCGCGATGATAGAGACGGGGCGAGTCGACTAGTCTATCCGTCTTACCCATCAGTTTAGTTTCAGTTCTCAGTTAATCGTCTTACGTTGCAGGTCGCTCGCTTCCTACCGCACTGATACGATAATTTGTTGTTTCAACAACCTGTCCAAAACGACTCAGGTAGGTGCTAAGAGAAGTAAAACATACCATTATCACAATGAGTGGGGAGATGATTTCTTTTTTGTTATGGTGAAGGAGAAATGTGTTTGTGGGTTTCATATGTAACTCAAGTGTGGCACTACCAAAAAAAAGCAAACATCGAAAGACATTTTAAGACCATGCACTTAAAATTCGCTACAGACTTTCCAATCGGCAGTGAACTTTGTAAAGCAAAAGTGGGCATGAATTAAAGTGAAATTTACATTTACAGCAATCGTTATTTACGAGACCAGGCACCAAAGCTAAAGCAGTAACATTGGCGTCGTTTAAAATTACAGAAGTTTTGATAAAGCGAAAAAAAACCATTTGAAGATGGAGAATTGATAAAAGAAACTTTCTGTAAAGCGGGATTAGCGCTTTTTTACGATTTTAATAACAAATCTGAAATAATATCGTCAATAAATAATATTTCTTTGTCGCGTAACACTGTGATGCGACGGACTGAAGCTATGAATAATAATTTGGAGGATTTATTAAATGACGATTTAAAAGCTTTTAAGTTCCTATCACTTCAATTTGATGAATCCAAGGATATTAGTGACATTGCACAGTTATGCATTTTTGTGAGAATGGGTTTCGAAGATAGGACTTCAAAAGAACAGTTATTAACTATAATTCCATTGAAAAGACAAACGAGAGGACAAGATATCTACAATTCACTTAAAAACTTTATTGATAATACAGGATTTCCAATGTATAAATTGGTCTCTATTACAACATATGGAGCTCCAGCAATGGTCGGGAATCGAATTGGTTTTATTGCCTTGTGCAATAATGATGAGGAAATTCCCAGTTTTACCAGCTATCATTGCATTATCCATCAACAGGGGTTGTGTTCAAAAATACTAAAGTCTATTGATATAATGCAAATTGCTTTTAAAATCGTCAATTCATTTTGTTCAAGAAGTCTTCAGAGACGAAAATTTAGGGCGCTTTTGGAAGAAACTGAATCAGAGTATGGAGATCTATTATTGCACACAGACGTGAGGTGGCTAAGCCATGGGGCTTTTTTAAAAATATTTCGTATTCTGTAACCAGAAATAAAAATTTTGTACAAATGAAAGGAGAGCACATTACTGAATTGGAAGATAAGAAATGGCTCATGAAACTAGATTTTTCTCTGTGATATCACTGCAAAACTTAACGATTTAGACCTAAATCTACAAGGAAAGAATAAATGTTTAACAGACATGATGAACGCGATTAAAACTTTCAAAGAAACGATAAAAAGGTATGCGTCTCAATTAAGAAAACATGAATTGAGAAACTTCAAAAACAGGGCGGAAGACTGCATCCATAATCCAAACCGAGACTTCGAAGATTTCGCCGAACACTTAGATGTTTTGTTTGAAGAATTTGAAAGAAGATTCGCTGACTTAATTAGGTTGGAAGAAATACTCAATTTTATGATATTTCCATTTAATGAAAATGTCAACATTGATGAAGTATCTGAAAAAATAGGACATTTAATAGATACCACATCTCAGTCACTTGTCGAGGAAGAAATTATGAAATTAAGATGCGATATATTTCTTAAATCCAGAGCATCTAGCGATACTGATTTTTGGAAATTAATTTTTGAGGAAACATTTCCTAATATTTACAAATGGATTTTGTATTTGAAATCATACTTTGGATCGCGATGTATCTTTGCGAATCAGCTTTTTCAACCATGAACGCCATAATAGCCAAACATCGGTCACGTTTAACAGATGAACATTTAATTTCGTTTTTACGCATTGCAAAATAAGCTCGTACCAGCCACAATAAGATAATTTTGTCGCAGATATACAGTGCCACATTTCACCTAAACGAAGTGAATAGGATGGACAATTTTTGATGTATGAATACTTTGATTATTTTCGTCAGTAAATTTTTATTTTGTAAATATTAATATTAAGTTTTTCTTAGAAAACTCTAGATAATTTACCAATTTTTCTTGTTACCGAAAATAAATATATAAACATGTACGTTACGCTAATTTAGCTCTGCCATTGGTAAACCGCCTTCGATTTTTTAAATGAGGAGTAGACCACGGATCCCAAAAGTTTGGCCACCCCTGATATAAATAGATGATAATGCTCATCCAAATTTTGGTCAACTATTATCTGGAATGTAGGGATAATCATGAATTGCACAGCCAGATCATTTAACCTTAATCCAATAGAAGATATGTATGATGCTCAGGTGGAAGAGTGACTGAATCTCACCGTCGCAATCCCCAATTCATCCTATAGCTAAAAATGCTTTAATTCAAGCCTGCGATCAAATATTTCAGGGACTTCTCAACTGTTCCTATTAAGTATGCTATCATGCTGTGCGACCTGGCTGGATGTGAAAGAGAACCTTACCCTAATTGGACTAATTTTCACCTTGATATCACAGCAGGAATTTTTTACATCCCGGTTCCATTAGTTTTACTGATAATAAGGCGTTCAAAAATGACTTTTAAACAGTGCATATATATTTCTCTGTTTTATAAACTTATAGTCATATAAAAACTTTCATTTAAATTTCTCTATTAATTACTTCAGAAATT
The DNA here is from genome assembly GCA_019973955.1 of Trichonephila inaurata madagascariensis. Taxonomy (NCBI): domain Eukaryota; kingdom Metazoa; phylum Arthropoda; class Arachnida; order Araneae; family Nephilidae; genus Trichonephila; species Trichonephila inaurata. Next base: position 147,008 of record BMAV01019884.1, read on the forward strand.
TGACCTAATCTGTAAATTTCTTTAATTTTGTACACGAATATTAATTATTATTCATCATTTTATCTCTTATCACAAATTTATATTTTTTCAAATAATTATATCTCACCATACATATTAAGGATATTTTAATTTTCTAACATGAGTAATCAGTGCTTTGAAAAAAAAACCGTTAACATATTCTAGTTTCAGTGATATTTTTAAAGTTATTAGAATTCTAAAACAATGAATAAATCTGTACTTGTTGCCAAAAGAGAGTATCCCTTCCTAAAACTATTGAAACGTTAAAATTCTAAAAGTATGAATAAATTCGTTTCAGAAACATAATTTCGAAAGAAATTGCGCTTTCCTATATTTAATCACTAGGTTAGAATCTATTTGTCTTAGCAATGTTTTAATACGAAACCTTGCACGCAGATATATTTATGAGAGTGTAGTAAATCATATATGGCTGTAATATAAAATATGATTGTAATATGACCGTAATAAATCATGCAAGCTGTATTAAAAGTTTTTCAAAAGAATATATTAATAAATTAAACACTTCATCAATTATGAGTATAAAATATATGTGTACAATTGAGATGAAGTATTTAATTTATTAAAATATTCTTTTTCAAAAATTTTAAAAGGTTTTACGTGTATTACTCCAGTTTTTAAACAAAATAATATATGAAAGGATAAAAACCTTATGCGGAAGCATTCATCCATTATATACAAATCTTTAGCCAAACTCCCCACCCCCGAAATAAAGATGTATATCGCGTACATGTTATATATAGGGATATTCATAATTTCATTCCTTGTTTCGAAGGACTTTAGTAAAAAAGTTAAGATGAATATAGCAAAGAAATACACACACACACACACATTTGTAAGAATGGAGAAACATTTTAAGTTTGTTTTACATACTTAACTACACACAACAATGCAATAGTCCAGTTCTTGTTGACTCTACTCAACACTGTACTGCACCGACGCCCCCTTCTGCAAGTTGCAAACAACAAAAGACATGAATAAAAACCCTTAACGACTGGCCCGAATAGGAACTCATTTCATCTCAGTTGTCTAAGTCAAACATGGCTTAGCTCCGAACTGGTAGGTCTGTGGATCAAATAAACAGCTCTACAAAAGTCAACAGCTTGTAATCTACGTACTATCAACGTTATTTACAGTCCGTGTTATCATTTCCATGTTTTCCGAAAACTTGATTTTTAATATATGATCAAATTTTCGTACCCACTTTGCCGCGTGATATAGCAGCAGAACTGCATGAAAAAATAAGCAGTGCTATCAATAACGTTGATAGTACCATGTTGAGTAAAGTGTGGCAAGAACTGGACTTTAGTAATAATGCCTCATATATAACCAAGATTTCACACATAGAACACCTGTTAAGTAAGTAAATAAAATTTAAAATGTTTCTCTATTATTTTAAGTGTTGTTTTTTTTCGGTAAATTTATCTTAGCTTTTCTACTAAAGCACTTACAAACTTTGGAAGGAATTATGAATAGCATTGTGTTTTCTTTTGTGGAAGTACAAATAGAAAAAATAGGAACAAGGCTGGATGGATTTGGATGTTATTTCAGTTAATATGTAAAATTTCAGTATTAGTTTATCTTTGGGTATAACAGATCTAAAATAATGAGATATAGATTCAAATTAGAAACTTAGGAAAAAAAATACATTGTAAATTTAAAATTTCATTAATTTAAACTTTTATTTCAGAAATTACAAGAACATTTTAAAGGAAATAACATTAAATTATTTTATGTTATTTATTATGTGAAACTGCTGCTAGAAAGTGTTTTGTTTGAAAGGATAAGATATTTTTCATGGTTTATGCATTATCTATTATTTCGTAAATTTTAAAGCTGAGCCAAAAATGAATACTTTGAATGAATAATAACAATGAATAGTAACAAGTTTTTAGCTGAATTAAAAAAAATTAATGTGCATTTAATAAATGAAGAATAAAGATAAAGAGAAAAATAATTTGATCGCTATTGTATGAAAATAATAGGCTCATTCATATGTACATACCGTATACATTGTTTGATCTTAAACAACAATGAAGGCGTGTATTTAAAAATAGGGACTAAAATTTGAAAAATAAGCATTTAGGTATTATTTAATAATTCTAAATTAAAATAATATTATAAACAACAGATTTCCCCGTATTTTAATTTAACTGAGAAAATATTACGTATGATATTTGCACGTAAATAAGAAATCAAAGTTTTGTAAATTTTTCTGGTCTAAGAATTAATATTTATATATATAGTTTCGGAATAGTTAAAAGAGCTAATGAGGTTAATTTTTAGTCTAAGTTTGAAAACTGAAAGTGGTAAAAAATATTTAAAAACTTTAAAAGGCTTCATTTTTATTATAAGATCAAGCCTATTTTTTTTTAATTTTGAGTTAAAATATTATACTTTGAATCTTACTATTTATTTATAGAACTTCCTATAATCATTTTTTTACTTCTAAGAGTAACAAATTTTGAATTTTTAATTACCCTCTTTTACTTTAACTCTAAATATGGATATTCTAATTAAGTTGCAGGTTGTGAAAAACTATTTTCATATGTCCTAAAGAAACTGCACTGGCAGAATTAAGTTTGACTCAATATAACATCAAAAATTACTTAATTAGATAAAAACATCAAATTTCTATAAAATATTTTTCCCTCTATGTCTTAATAAACAAATGTTCAGCTCGATTGTAAATATATTTATTTGATTAAAAAAATGCAATATTCATGTTTAATCACTAAGCATAGTTTCATTTGCATATATTTTCAGAGAGAAAATTATTTTAATGCTCATTATGAAACTAAGAAAAGTCCTATATCCACTTTTATCTAGAGAAAATATTTTAATTACTTATTTTAATAAAAATGTATATAAAAAAGGCTTGAACTACAATTTTAAATTCAAACTAATTTAAAAATATTAAATTAAAATTATTATAATAATTTTACAATATATTTTTCAAGTATTTACTTAACATATATTTTAGAATTAAGTACATATATTGCAGGGACATAATAACTCTAAAAAAATCAATTTATCCATTTGGGTATCTACAAATTTCAATAAAATTGAATGTTTAGTCAAGTAGTATATTTTATATAGCATCGTAAACTTAGCGATGCTAAGCGCATATTTAATAGTTATCTAATAATATGAATAATCAGACATAGAAAGTAAGTTTTTAAACTGTTATTGTCTCGTTAAAATCCTTAATGGCCGAAAGTTTTTAATTAGTGCAGTTACATCAATAAATCTTTTAGTTTGATCTTTAGAAAGTCAAACTATATGGAAAATATTCTAGAAAAATGTGCAACCAAGAACTTCTTCCGACTTTTATTGCTATTTTATTGTCAAGGAAGTACAATTAAATAATTTCTTGAAATTAAAAGAGGAAAATGTTCAGTTACATTTACAAATTTAAACAAAATTCTAAAATATAAATAGAGCAGATTCGTAATATGGATATAATTTCCAAAAAATACAGATTATTGGTTGAAGCTTAATAAAGCTAAATATTTTGCATATCAAACAGAGATAGATTTTAGATATTCAACTTAAATAAATCTATCTTTATGATTAAGAAATGTGATCCAAATTGGAAATCATGCATCAGTAGAAATATTTGCAAAACTTTGGGCAAGAAAAGTGTAATAAAGGGCTTCCTTCGGAACCGTGATTTTGTAAAAAAGTATAAATAAATAAAATTTTAAGTGTATTAAGTATCACTTGAATTAGAATATACTTATAAAATTTTCTTAAGAATATAATTACAATAAAAACTATTTCAATGCAATTTTTTAGCAAAAAATGAAGAGTAAAAGACATATTTTCGAAACATTCTCACTTGAAAAATGCTCTTTTATAATAATTATATTTTTCCTATACATAGCTAAGATAACTATACGAAACCTGAATAAGGATTTTTGAAATAGATAATTGAGAAGTGTATTTATCCATATATGTTTCAATAAATCAGACAAGAAAAATTTTTATGTAAAAAGAAAAAAAAAAAAACTGTAATTATTTTAGTTGATCGTAACTCGGAAATAATGTGAATTTTTCAGAACTCTTAGTTCAGGCTCCACTTGAAAGTTCTTGATATATATATCGGAAAAAGGTTATTATTGTAGAAACATTTTTAGCAAAAATAATATTTTGAAAATATGTTATTCGTTCATAATTTTTTGCCAAAAACTTACATTTCAATATTTTTTATTGTAATAATTATCTCAAAGCATTTTTTATGTACATTCTAATTCGAAACTGACTATAAATATATATAAAAAACATTCATTTATATGCTTTTTCCAAATATTATTACCTAAAGTAGCCAGTCAATTTCAATTCTGAACCAGATTTATGAATTAAAAAACAAATAATAAACAATCAATGATGTTAGTTTAGTAAAGTACTGAAAGTATGTTTCATTCAGCAGAAAAAAAATAGCAAGAAGCAATTATTGAAAATTCCTCATTAGTTTCCATCCCAAAATAGCACCAACTGTCTTAAGATTTCTCATGTTATTTACAACAAATTATGTATCTTTATAAGAAATTAATGACTTTTGTAAATGAATTACCCTTTATCATTCGAAGTCAAAAGTGACTGAAGATGATATAACTAAAATGTGAACATCCATTACGGACAAAGAACCTTATTGTGTGTGCTGAAGCCGATTAATCGAAATTAATCGATGTCGTGCTTTCCTTATTATTTTTTTTCCAATTACTTTGTCCTTTTTCTGATTGGAAGAAGTATAATCATTCTATCTTTTACTAGAAACGGTGTAAGGACATAAGATCTTTTAGTTTTCGAGGAACGCTCAAATAAGGGGCACGCTGGATCAGCAGAATTAATTTATTAGTCTTCAAAGAATACTTGAGCTAAAATTGAATGAAATTTATTTGCAATTATAGAACGGAGAAATTAATTATTCGTAATGAAAGTTGAAGGTAATTTCTTTCCCTCTTCATCGATACATTCTGAACTTCATTAAATGTTTAAAGATACCTGCTTTTAAAATTAAATTGTACAAGTTCATTAATAACATCCAAAAAGGCTTTTTGATTAATATTTCACGAATAAAATATTTATATGAAAAATTTAAAAATTTCTTTGATTTTGCCGAAGAATTTTATAATTATTTTTAAATCTTTTGATTATGAATTTTTTTTTCAAGCATGTTTGCTTGAACTTTAAAAAGTAATTGCAAAAGTTATTCAATTAAATTTAGATGAGAAAATCTTTTTTCTACTATAATGTGCTTGGTTTTGGATTGAAGAATTTTAAATTAAGAGTTAACGAATATATATAGTTACATTAATAATTCACTAAGCTTTCCATGAAAATTAAACTATAAAGTACATTCATCGGTACTGTATGAAATGTTTATCTTAAAACTCTTTTAATAAATTGTTCTATAAGATTCAACTTTGGAGCAGCCATAAAATCATAATGCATTTGAAAATAACTATGAAAAAGAATATATATAATGGGGGGGGGGGGAAAGGCAAAAAATACACATTTGTTAATATTAAATGTAACACATTTTAATTCTTTAAAATATTCCTTTAGATAACATTTTTCAATTAAATATTAAAAGATGTATAATGTGGAATAAACACTATTTAGGTCTTAGAGACGCCGTATAATCCTAGCGTAGAAACTCAGAATTTATGAAGAAATATAGAAAGTAATGATTTAAACAAAAACATTTCCTGAATTAATGATGCAAAAGTATGTTAATAGGCTACAAAAACGAAGCTATAACAAGTTAAATCTTACAGAATCCAAAATATTCTTATACAGCTTAGTTTATTAGCTCGAAAGAAGATCTATCTTCAATGGTGTTGTCTTCATTATTTGTCCGTCATTTCTTGTTATGTATTCTAGAAGTAGCTTATAGCCAAGATAGACCCTATATATAAGTGTCGTAGCTATTCTTTCGTGGGTCATTTATTTCTCATTTGAATTTCTCACAGTTTTTTTTCTAGGATTTTTAATAATTAAACGATAGCACTGAAAGAAATGTATTTAATATTGCCAAATTTTATGCTTACATTTAAATGTTAGGCGTTGGGAGAATACTTCTCTAGGAACCATTCACCATCATAAAGAAAATTAAGTTTAATGCTGATTATTTGTCATGAAAAGATGAGAAGTGTGTTGTAATGCACAAGTTGACATCACATTCTGCACACATGTAGTGAGTCCTCTTTTCTTGTCCCTTGCTGCTAAATTTCCTACATCTATAGTTGGAAATCATCATTTAGTAAAGGATTTCCCGCACTGACAGGGAGCACATCATCCGGAACTACACACTCCTTTACTCGGAACGTAGCAGGACTTCTTTCCCTTTTTAAGAGAAATATCCATCTATTAGCTGACGAGCTAATGCTATACGGAATGTTAGCTGGTCCAAACTTCTGTTTCTTTTGTTCCTTTGCCACAGTGTGAAACTTTATGATGGTCAAATCAATAAAAAATAAACTAAAATAAACGATGCCACCATTTTAAAAATCTTATTTTGTACCTTTCTTTTCCTTGATTGAAGTGATCACCCCTTCCATGTCAACGTTATATACAGTGTCAGCTTTTGGGCAAGGTACTTTTTAGTACCATTTTATATATATCATAATCACAGGATTGTGACAAGTGGCGCAAAACTGAAGCTGGAATCAGTCTAACTATCATTATAATAGCAAAGTCAATGCATTATAATTGGTTTTACGCTTCCCACAGGTGTATTTTGTAAAATAATGTAGATGGGAAGTAATCTTCCCAAAGCCCACGAAAGGGTTAAGGCTTGTGGTCAATGTGTCATGAGTTCAAACCCTATTACCTAGTGTACTGGAATGTAGGGGAGCTGATGCTCGTTAAATCTGTCATGGCAGAAATTCTCCTTTAGGCGAGGTGTGCTAGTTATTAGAAAGAGTACTAGTTTGCAAATCATCCCCATCACTTGACCGTGGTTAAAATTTACGAGGTTCTTCGCGAACAGTCGTGACATTAACAAACACTCCCTCACTCGAAAATTTTTTATAAATTTTTAATGTAACGTTCACTAAAGCAAGGTTCATACATTGCTTCATGAAGCTCCAACCCTTGAAATGTTATTTTTACTAGTAATTTTGCTGTACATTAAAAAGGCTAGCACAAATCTTGCTTTACTGTATCACTTCTTAAATTCTTACGCCTTAACAAATAAAATACGACACAATATAATAAAATGGATTATAGTATCTATTATTTTTCTTTTATTACTGTATTGCTATAACTCTATTAGAATTAATACTATTCATATTGTAAAAATATTTTATGGAATTAAGTTTTTAATTCAAATATATATATACGTCACTATCAGGTCAGTATATTCTAAGGTGTTATGTAGGTTAATTTTCTCTCAGGAAAGAGGAAAAAAATAATCATGATATTCTAATTAATGTTATTAAATGAATTATTTTAAAGATTTTTTTATTGTTCAAGGATTTTATTTTTATATATAAATTTCATTTGGTGCAATTTTGAGAAAATACTTCATGTTTATATATATATATATATATATATATATATATATATATATAAACAGAGGATTGAAATAAAGAATTTTAAATTTCATAAATTATTTGAATACAATTATATCGTTTATCTTGTGGTATTTATTTCCTTGTTTAAACCAAAATATCAAGAGTTAAATGAGGTTAAAAAGTTATGCATTTTAAATTCTGGTACAGCTACGTGGAAAGTTAAAAACTGAATACATATATACATTTCCCCTCTAAAAGCTTTCGATTCAGTGGTTTCAAAATTTTTCAAGCATAGCTGAATTGTTCGATCCGCCAAAAAACATGCACTAAGTAGACTTTTAAGATAAACTTAAAGTAAAGATAATTTTTTTTCATACACTTTGGTTGCTAGGATACCACTTGTTTGTACTGTTGCCACAATATACTCCCGCGAGTCATTTTTCTTAAAAATATTTTTAGTTTAAAATGAGAAGAGAGATGCAATTTTTACTAAATACTTTCGGTAAACCAAACTCGCCAAACTGAAAACAAGTTATGCTGTAGAAATCAATATTAATTTTTCGTCAATACGTTACAATGTTTTAAATTCCTTTTTAAAACTATTTAATACTAGTTACACGAAAAAGTTTACTTATCTTCAATTTGTACAATTTATGCATTTTTCAACGAATTACTAATAATGATGAATAACAAATTATCAGCTTAAATTTAATCGTTACTCAATCGCTGTAATTATGATATCCGCAATACCTTAATTAAATGACATTAATTTAATTATTAAATTTCCGAAATGATGAACTAATAGCTCCCATCAGAGCTTATAACTACTTGGATATTTCCGCATTAACTGCGAAAAGGCTCTCAGCAATTAAATAAGGTAATGTTAATGCTCTATCGAATAAATACGAGTGGTTTTCTTATATAGGAAAAGTAATCCGTTTGGATAAATAAAATATATTAATTATTTAATGTTTATTTATATTGTAGAATATGCAATGTATTCAAAATTTCATGAATAAGTAAAAAAAAATTCAATAAATAAATAAATAGTAAAAAATAAGTAAAGATGTTAAAAAATGGTGAATTATGTAAATATTTTTATAAATCACCTTGATAAGATTTGATAAATCCAATAACTCTTTTTAGAGAAAGAACAATAGTTTTGAGTTCCGGTATTTCCTTAAGTTTTAATACGTTTTGATAAGATGCATCAGAGGTAACTGTATACTTCATTTAGTTTTAATAGAAAGTTTCATTATATACTTAGTGTTTTGCTCTGTCAGTGTTTTAGCTATTCAGTATTATTCTATTCTTCCTTTAGCTTCCACCTCTTTCAACAAGCCAATTTTCATTTCCTGGAGTTGCCTACTGAGCTAGATAGATGAAAGAAGTGAGGTTTGTTTTATTGTTCTTACATAAATAATTCTTTGCAGAAACTCTAGAGAAAGGATGAGTTGATATTAAACCATGAAAGTAGATTCCATTGCCAGTACTTTTGTAGTAGCTGTCATAAGTTCAATTACAGATGATTTGGATTACGATTTAGATATACTTTTGCATTACAATCCAATTTTCTTTTTCTCAATCATTAGTATATAGTTATCTTTTGTTTCTCCCACACACAATTTTGTTTATTTTAGATTCTGGAGTTTCCTTAACTAAAAATAATTATTTAATTCTCACTGATTGTTGGTAATGCATTGTACCTCACTGAATCTTGAATGTTCATTATAAGATATTCTATAGTAGTACTTTGTCTATATATATGGCTTCTCTAATCAGTCACAAGATTAAATCTCTAGCTTTTAGAAAGTTTCTCTGCAAATTTAAAATAATTGAGATTTTAATTATAACTTTAATGAAATACACTATAAATCTTAAGAACATTTTTTACAAAGTTTTCTTTCCCTACTTCTTTCTTTCTCTCTCCTTTATGCTTTAGATTAATTCGCAACCCTTCTGAGAAGAACAATTTGTCTAAATGATCATTGTGGTGTCTGGCTACTATTGTCGATAAATTAGAGAATATTTGGCGCAATTCTCCGCAGCTTCGGGGCTGGGATACTATTTTTTAGGAAAGAAAGCAGTTGATCTTCGAACAAGGTGGCCAGGGGAAAATATAGTTACTTGGTTTTGGACTGAGTTTTATGTAAAGGAAGGAGAGTTCCTTTGTTTTAACCTGACGCACAGGGCTTGACTTGATGTACCAAGAAGAGTTAGTTTCTTTTGTTTTGTTTTTAGTGCGACGAATAGCGTTTGGATGTGTTGTAGTTAAAAGTATATAGAATTCTCTCCTTTTAGACACGTCGTACTGTGTCTGAATGTAGTGGAAAAATAATTGAGAAAGACATTACAATGATAGACTGACAAATAAGCATTCGATTAAGAAAATAAAATAATCATAAATAAATTTACTCATTCTCACACATCAAGTGTCCAGTTTGTTGTGATAATGTAAGCTTTGCCAGAGAGAGATAAAAAGTACGAGATTATATTGAGCGTATATTATGTATTATATACTATAGGTATATATTTATATATACTCTCCATTGCATACCGCTTTCAATGTGTTAAATTGCGTGATAAACAGATGAAATTTTCTCTTAAAATAATATTATGAGTTTGTAAATAATTTCAAGTTACCTATGCATTTACATTTTTAAGCATGCATACTTGTTTTATCACATCTTTATATTTTGAATAATAACGACCAAATATACTTCTATTTTACTAGTATGAAACATCTCACGAAAAATGAAGGTTTCCAAATAGTCTATCGATACTATCAGTCTAACTATTCCAAGGTAAACGTGCGGCCTTTGTAGAAGGCAATTTCAATTAATTCTTATTTGTGAGTTTAGTTAATGCCCGTTTAAAAAATCATGGAATTAGATAAAAAATGGTTTCAGTGGTGCTCATAACTAGTTGCGTTTCACAAATAATAGAATACTACTTATTGCAAAACATTAGCACTATCAGAAATTGTCTTACCTTAAGTTACAATTTTTTTTTCTCATTATTAACGCCAGAAAAAAAACTTATTGTGATTTATTATACATGAAAATTGTATCTTGACAGTATTCATACAGTCTTTATTCTTAAACATATTATAGGGGGCTTGGGTAAAACGTGATATCGCTGAATGTTTAGCAAAAATACACTTTCTTAAGGTCTTATATGTTTGCCATTAATTGCAAGAAAGAAAAATAATGAAGAAAATGAAACATTTAATTTAGAGTATAAGTTGAATTTTTTCTTTACTGCTGTGATAGATAAAATGGTTTGATTGCCATGCTGTATAATTATACCTTCCTTCAAAAAGAATGCAAATAAACACTTTTTAACAAATGAAAAGCTTCAATTTATCTCTACAATTTGTACAAGTGAAAAGTAAAAATCATAAGCAGATGCCTTTAAGTGATTTTTTAGCCATTTCTGTTACTGTCTGATACATATATAAGTTACTTAATTTTATGGGGGGTTCATCTCCTACTCCACACAAATTCTCAACACAGAGGTTTTGTTTTTGAATTCAACTAGTACTTTAAGTTTGCCGTCAATCAAGAGAGACTTGTTTATGCTTTTGTCCTTAAGCAGTTTATTTATGTATTGTAGATCTACTTAACACAAATGAAAATATTGTACTGCAGGTCTAAATATAATAAATACAAACCACATCAAAATTCAAAGTGTGTTGCACTCCTGATGCGTACTGGTAGTATGCACGATGGTATGATTGAAAATGAACTGAGTGAGAAAAAAAGTATACTTTTACAAAAATTTAACCATCTCTGTACCGTTTATGAACCTAGTTCTGAACTTTGCTATACCACTCTTCATGTATCTAAAATCTTAATGTATTCCTGCTAAAATATTATGGCACTATATCAAAGTTATTACTGCTCTGCGTAGTTCCTGAAGCGAACTATTGCCTCTCGGATTTTTCTTTCTCTATTCAATCGATTCCATCTGTTCGAAACACTTGGAATTAGATTTTCCTTAGAAGTTTGTGCTTTCTTATTACAGTCGAGATATTTTTAGTAGACATGATACATTACTTCTAGTTAATATTTATTGTTAATTTTTCTAGCTATATGTAAGGTTATGATTCAAAAGTAACTTAAAGGGCGAAAATTTTAGAATATTCGAATGTATTGCTCAGAATACTTTGGTATGATATTGGAATTCAGAAAAGTTTTTCTGTAAGTTAATATTCTTTTAAAGTTTAAAGTGACTAGCTATACATTTCAGAACCGTGATTTTGAAAAAGCTTATAAATGATTTATATATATATATATTTAATGCCAGTTGAATTAGAGAGAATCTACATATAACATTGCGTTAAAGATATTATTAGAAAAAAATATATAAATACACTATTTGACAAAAAATGGAAAAGAGTGACATATTTTCCAAAACATTATCCCTGTATGGAAAGTGATTCAAAATAATAGTATTTTGCTTATACATAGCTAGGACTTCTATTCCGGGGTTTAACTAATATTTTTGAAATGTATTATTTAGAAGTGGATTTATTCATATTTTATTGTATCAGAGTAGAGCACGCCCCCCTTGGGGGCATGATAACCTTAAAAGGGGGACGCGAGCATATCGAAATGTCGAAAATAAAAGATTTAAAAAATTACTAATTTACTGAAAGGAAGCAAAACGAAATAGATTCTGACATAATAAAATTAACATACAGACATTTACATTGATATAATATTCTTATAACAGCATCTGTATTGCTCAATGTATTTTATAATTAATTTATCAATACTAAGTTGAGAGAAGAAGATTAATAATTACTAGTGGCTCCTTTGGGCTTGTCATACATGAAATTATGCGCAAATTTTAATACTTATCTCAATAATTTGAACGGTTAATAATTAAAATCGTATTGCAGCTTTACGTCAAATACATTATTATTGGATTCAATATATTATTATTGTATGGAGGGGGGCGCGATTAAACTTATGATTGAAAATTGAGTCGCAAACGTTGAAAGTTTGAGTACCACTGGAGTAGAGAAATTTAAAAAACAAAAACAATCTTTATTATATCAAATGATCGTAACTCTGAAAAAAAAATGTGAATGTGAGAAAATTCTTAGTTCAGACTCTGTATTGATATGTTTGATATATGTAAACAAAATATCATTATTATAAACTAAGTTTTCCGAAAAAATCTCTCAATTGTTGTTAATCAGTTGAGCGAGTGAATATTAACGTCGCACTGTTTAGCTACACGAGGGCTTTTAGCGACGAACCTCGTAATTTTCAACCATGGCAAGTGACGTGGACTACACCTGAGCTGGCACCCCCTCTCCTAACTACCACACCACACCAACGGGAGGAAATTTGTGTTCTCGACAGATTTAACGTGCATCCCTGCCCTACACGGTGGCTCTTTAGTGGTACTGGGCTCGAACTCATGACAATCCAACCTTGACCACTAGGCTAACGGAACCACGTCACATGACCGTCACATGATAAATATAATCATATGTTTTCATCTGAATTCGAGTTTTGTTTTGTAACTCATGTACTAGTAAAACTCATATAGAGTATAATAATTGGGTAAACATGAGAAAGTATAACGATTCTTCAAATTTTTTTCAAAATATAAAAAAGCAAATTTGATTATATTTGTGTTTCCTCAAATCGAGTGCAATTTGTTTACCTGTATGCGTTATTACGGTTAACTAATATGTATTTTTCGAGAGAAAGTTTCTGTAAAAATAAAAAGTTTACAATAGTGAAATGCTAAAACTGATTGACTGAAAACACATGATAGTACATATAATCTGATTAATCCATAATCTGCAATAAAAGAAGAATTCTGTGCAGACAAACGCTGCACATTAAATATTCTTCTTAATAAGTGTTGGGTATTTCACAAATAAGAAAATATTTTTTTTTTTGGTTATTATAAGTAGTGACAAAAAATAAAACTTTTAATCATATTGTATAATATTAACACTAGTTATGTTTATCTTATCTTTATTAATATTCATTTTTAAGCCCAAATTATTTGTGTCAATATTGGTGTTGAGTCTGAATCTTATTTCTATAATAAATTAAAGTCTCAAAATGCATAGTGATATCTAATTTCTTAAATAAGGCAAAGTAGAATTTAATATACCCTCCACTCTTTGCTATAAGAGGTAATATAAATTACATGTAAAAGATCAACTTTTTAATCAAAGTATTCCTTTTTTATTATAACCTATTTCTAAAAAAAAATGTGTTTTAAGGATTATTGGTGCACACTTCGTTTAAGCTATGCTATATTCCAAACCTCATTTATCTGCAAAATAATGAATGAGTAAAAATCCAATGCAGTTTTATTTCCTTGACGATTAAAGTATGCACAATACAGTTGAACGTAAGTTATTTTTGGTACTTAAAGGAATTGTTGTAAACAGTGTAACAATGTAGCAATTTGCGTATTGTTATAAGTATTATTTGAGTTTATACTCCTTAAGAAGCGATTTTCAAACTAACCGTTCGATATGAAAGTATTATGAAGAATGGAATTTAAAAAATACATTAACAAAAAAAGTGTTATGCGCACATCTGCGCATGCACTGAATCTCTGTTCGAAGAAAGAAAATGTTTCTACTTTTTCTTCATTTTTAAAATTGCGATCGACTTACAAAAATCAGACAAAAAATAATTACAGAATCGGAAAGATCATTTTTATCACCAAGATGCCGTATAATTTTTTTTCAATTCCTGCAATTAGCTCACACTCTCTATATATTTATTCATTTATTTATCTTCGTGGAATTTTCAATCGTTAATAAGATACATTTTAAAGCATTCAATTGAGCTGAAATTTTATATATATGATTATTTTGGATGACCAATACAGTAATATAATTATAATTAATAAAAATTAATTGATTAAAACTAATTATTTACAGAATTACAAATGCAGCCACGTTAGCATCATTTTTGGTGACTTGTGTCAAAACATGAAAAGGTTTCTTTCTCACATTTTGAAGCGCTCACTTAAGCTGAAATTTTCTATACACTATTGTTTTGGGTAAAAATATGATAATTTAATTATAGATAATTAAAAATAATTGACTGAAACTAATTATTTAAAGAATTACAGATACAGCCACTTTGGTTTCATTTTTAGATACTTGGATCAAAACTTTAAAAGATTTTTTTTTCTCACGTCTTAAAGCATTCAGTTGAACTGAAATTTTATATACACGATTGTTTTGGATGGCAATACGATACTTTAATGATAATTAATAAAAATTAATTACCACTTAATGTTGTGATTCTGTCATACGTATACACATATGTATATTAATTGTAACTATTTAATAAAAAGTAGCTAAAATGAAATTTTTCTTTGTTGATCTAAGTAAGAATTGACTTGAATTTATTTTTATATTACTTGTTTGTTTGTTTTTTTACAAAATAACGATATTTTCTTTTTTCTTACGATTTTTTGTAAAATGCAATTTTCTGTAAATGCGA
>BMAV01019884.1:167065-204132 GCA_019973955.1 Trichonephila inaurata madagascariensis
TTCGATGGATAAGATATATAAAATAAATATATATTAACTTTAAAAAAGGTGTGAATAATTACTTTTTTTAATTATAGTGTTTATGAACTTCAAATTTGTTGTATGTTGTTTATAAAGTATATTAAAAATGAACCTCTATGTAACGAATTTTCCATGTAACGAACTTTTTCCCGAGATTAAGTGATTTCGTTATATAGAGGTCCAACTGTATATATCTATTCAAAGCTAATTTATCACTTAATTTATCATTGACACATCTATCCAAAAGTCTAAACTACTTGTGAAACTCTTTTATTTTAATTTTGCTTATTTCATTTAATATAATTGAATTTTTTTTCCTGAAGATTTCTTCACTAAGAAATCCCAAGTCCGTATCCTGAGTACCAGTTAAGTATGATAAGAAGTTAGTTGAAGTTTATTCTTTCATATATAATGATTTTTTTAAATCGTTAATAGGAGAGAACTAGAGATTTTTGGGGAGAAAGGAAATAATCAGTTGAGTTTATGCCACTAAATTAAGTTTATCATCATTTAGTTATACAGATAATTAAAGTTCCTCTAACTGAAGTTGATTTAACAAGGATACATCGATTCTTAGTTTTGATTAGTAAGCTCGTAAGCAATCTTAACATGCAATTAACATTTACTTTTGCGTTTTGATCAGATAATTTACATTTCAAATAGAAGCTTACTTTTCTCATATAACTAATGTTTTTAGTTTAGCTAAGTACATTTTGTTTAAGTAATTTTTTTGGTCTTGCTAAATCTTTATTCATTCATGTAAAAGAAGTATTTTGCTGCAACATTCGTACAAAGGTATATTTGTTTGTTGTTACTAAAGTTTATAAAAAGAGCTTCCATTGATTCATCAAAATTTCATCTTTATATTTTTATTCCATTTTTTATGCTACAGACTATTTACTATATCTTACTAATTTATTTATTTACAAGAAACTTTTTTTTACTTCGAACTTCGTAACAATCAGCTTATTTTTCTCTACTTTTAATTCCATACTTTTTTTTTAAAAAAAAAAAAAGTTATTGGTACGATAACATATCAAACTACTTAAATTATTTTTGAGGATTACTCCTCTCTTTTTCTCTCGGAAATTTACTTTTCATTTAAAAAATAAAGTTATTAAATGACGAATTTTTGTAAAAAATCAATAACGTGCTCCTCAATTTCCTCTTACAAAAACCTGTTTTCTCTAAACTTTATTTCAAATTCACTTAAGATTCAATATCAGAAACTTAATTTACCAATATTAAAGTTTAATCTAAATAAATGTGTATGTTCCTTTTCAGTGCAATTTCTCTCTCAATTCGCCCCAGGTATTTATATATTATTCTTATTTTAAATTAAATTCTGAAGCTCTTTTTTGGTGAAGAGTCAAGAGTTTTTTATGATTTCAAATTTTTCTAGTGTCAGTGTTTTCATTACTTTGCAAATATTATTTGTATAGGAACTCACAAAGCACTCTTTAAGCAAATGGCGCAACTTAGCAAGAATTGGCTCTTGAGCCATTAAACTTTAATACACTCAATCATCTGAAATCTTGCTTTTAAAAAAAATCAAGCATTTTATCATACTTTTTTTAAGAAAATATTTTAAATCAAATTGTTTCGTTTTTTATAAAAAAAAATTCAAATGGACTCACGGATGAAAAATAAAAAATCAAAAAATAATTTTAAGCTTGAATCAAATTTAGCTGTTATCTTTTTACTTTCATTCAACGTTCGTAAATTAAAAAAAAATATTTTTGAAATTTTAACTATGAACGTCATTAAAAGTTTAAAAACTCAAAGTTCAATTTATGTTGAAAAGGAAAGTATTCAAATTAAAACATTTAAAATTATAGATGAATATTTTCAAGTACTAATTATTGTTTATTACTTAAGCAGCTTTTATGCAATTTTTATTTCTAATTTCTTTTGCATATATTTTTCTTTATTTCTTATATTTATCAAGGGAAGAAAATTTGCTAATTTGTTTTTAAAATTACGCAACTATTTATTTGTTTTAAAAGGGAAAAATTAATAAAGTTATTCACCTCATTTTTTATATTTTTAAAAAACACACTTACAAAAGGAAATATGTAAGACATTTTATTGTTGTGGATGTTTATTTATTGTTTTACTTTAAAAGGATTATCAGGATTTCATGAAAAAAGAAGGAAAATAAATAGAAAACAAATGGATAGCTCAACTCTAGAAACATACAAAGGAGTTAAATGAGGAAAGAAAACTGCTTGATGTGAATAAAATGTACGTATTGGAAAAATATTTCCTATTAAAACCCTTATTATTCTCCAAGCAAAAATGGTCATGTACACTTAAGCTGGGAAACAAATTTGTTAAAAATAAGACAAAAGTATCATAAATTATAAATTTATTTTGGAGAAAAGAAATATTTTTACCAGTTTATTTAAACTAAGATACGGACAAAAAAGCACATCTAACTATCCAGAAAAATTACTCACTATTCATTTTTAAGTAAACGGCGAAAAAAAAGTGTTTTAAAGGATCGGAAAAAAATTTAAAAGAATGGTGTTTTTTTTTCTTTTGTTACTTATTCAATGACTTTCTCTATTATATCTTATCTGTTCCACGTGAATCAGTCTAATTTCGACTACTAAGAAAATCTTTATATTCGAAACGCTATTAGGTTATCTCCAAGTACTTTTAAAGCTAAAAATAACGAAACACATAAAAATTGAACCCAAAAGAAATCTATTTAGAAAACAAAAGCGTTTTTAGCCATTCAGGAATATTGTACAATAATCGTGAAAAGAGCAAGCTTACAATAAGCATATAACTTTATGATTTTACGCATAATGTACTTAAAAATTAGCGAAAAGCCTTTAAAAAATTAAATATTCTATCCTATAAAAAGCATTTCGTACCAATCAAAACAATGCATACTTCTTTCAAGTTCGAATATATATATATATATATAATTTACATTTAGCCAATGGCTTTGAGCAATTATATAAAATTGTGCAATGTTAAGTCTTACGAAAATCATTTAATTGGAATGTTCGATTGTAATTTAAATGCTCTTTCAATTGGTACAGGATTTAAATGAAAATTTTATATTTTCATTATTTAATTTTAATAAAAAAAGTCATGAATATAATGCTATTAATAGTTAATATCTTATTTTTTATTTCTAACCACTATGAGCTTTGAAACATTTTCTGTCCGCTGTGCGTGAATCACGTGATTTAAATTTCTTTTTAATTACTCCAATGATTATTTCTATAAATTACCCTTGATTCTAAAAATTTTAATTTAATTATCGTTTTTAAAATTGTTTCTTAACTTTGAAGTATGGTTATAATTGTAGAAAAGAATTAATTTAATGTTTTGATCAATACTTCAGACAATTAATTCACAAACTAAATTTTTTACAATTATTTTATTAACCCTACGAATCATTCATATACAGGATGAACCAAAAATAACTCTCAAACACTGCGCAGCTATATTTCTTGTTAGAAGTGCATAAAAAAAATGCCCAAAAAACTGTACCTGTACGATCCATAGTTTACGAGAAAAATCCGAAAAACAAAGTACTGCTGGTGAAAGTAAAAAAAAACATCGTATTGAACACATCAACAGCAGTATGTGCAAATTTTTAAGAAGCAGAATGTTCAAAGTGTGTGTTAGCCGTGAATATCAAGGAAAGCCGTAGAAAAGGTGAGTGCACACATACTGCTTGTACACGGTGTTCACAAAAGTACAAGAAGTATGCAGACGAACAACTAAGCTCGTTTGTGCACACACATACGCATACTTTCACAATATCTCGAAAAACAAATTCCTTTAGATTTCCCTTCAGGAAAAAAGTTAGAACATTGTGAGATCCGGCGTTCGTGATGGTTATGAAACTAGAAGCCTACGTCTAATCCAGTGGCTGTAGTATGTCATATCCAGAAATGCACCGGAGCCCTTTCATGAACCATCAGGCATCATCAATTGCTGTATTTTCCTCGTAAACTGTGGATTTTATAGGTACAGTTTTTTAACATTTTTACGTGCATCCAATTCAAATCTGGCTTCAGAATTTGGATGCTATTTTTGGTACACCCTGTATATCAACTTAAAACGATACAGTGGTTAATATGTGATACATAAATATTGACAATATGGTGTTTTCAATAAGGTTAGATGCATAATCTCATCTTAAATAGATACATAAAACAATTTATCTAGTGATCTCAAGTGTGTCTTTTTGCCAAGTGTACATCACGAAATTTATGATTAAGTTACTATGCGAATATATATATCCCATATATTTTAAACATGAACTACCACAAATAATGTGAATGTCTGGAAACGTATTTTTAAAATACTGTGTTTATGTTATGTAATAATTTGTAAATAAAAATTATTTCTGTTATGGACAAATATTTTAGTTCGATGAAAACTTTAATTTTAGAAATAAATTATCAATACGTTTGAACAAGGACATAAATATTTCATATTTATCCTTCATTTCAATCTTACAGATGGTTTTTTTCCCCTCTTGATAAAGTATATTTTCTATATATATAGTCTTTTCGATTAATTCATTGTAATTCTGTTAAGGCGATGAAAGCATACTCAGAGAAATGAAATCATAACAATGATTTATTGTTCTGATTACCGCTGGAAGGGTAGTTGATCATATCGTGATAAACTTTCATTAATTCTAAAAAAAATGTATTTTTATAGACAAAAATCTATAAAAGAAAGAAAGAAGAAGAAGAAAGACGAAATTGAAGAACTAGGAAATGGGATGAAAATAGAGAAGGATCGCCAAGAAATTCTGAAAACAGATGTCTTAAGTTTAACGAAGCAGTAAAATCCATGAAGAGACAGATTATTTGGGAATCTTGTGGTTCTGTAACTGCCACACTTACTTAAGGAAAATAACAATTTCCCAAGAGGATTTTACCAATGGCAGATATATCAACGATAAGTGTCGAACAGTGTTTCTCAAACTGTGGGGTGCGCCCCCCTAGGGGGACGTCAAACCCTACAAAGGGGGCGCGAGCATATTGAAATGTCGAAAACAAAAGATTATTTAAAGAAATTTTTAATTTTCTGAAAGTAAACAAAAAAATACATTCTGACATTATAAAAAAACACATTTACACTGATATAATACACTTATAAATATATCAGTACTGCTCAATGTAATTTATTAATTTCACAAAATTAAATTAAGAACATTTGACAATTACCAGTAACCCCATGGACTCTTCACATGTAAAATTATATGCAAAAGTTAACACTTGATGATTTGTCCGGTTTATAATTAATTATTTCAATGCCGATTAAAAATTACGTGATTCGCTCCCCAATACCACCGTTTAACACGTAGGTGAGCGTATGTAGTGTATTAGGGGAGGGGGGTAGTAAAGGAATAAATAAGCAAATCCTCTGAAATAAGTAAATTCTTTGCAAACACTGTCAAAGTAATTTTATTGCATTCCATAGCCTTCGGAATAATTTTATGGATAGCAATTCACAGAAAAGACCATACTTCATAAATACGCATATATATGTCCGGGGCAATTAACCCACTGGCTGAGTGAGACGTTTATAAACTCCAGCAGCATTTAAGAGGTTAAAGTCGAATTGTAAGTTTAGCGTCAAAATATAGTATTATTGAATTTAATACATTGTTATTGTAGGGAGGGAGGAATATTATAACTGAATATATTGGGTCGCAAATATTAAAAGTTTGAGAGCACTGGTGTAGAATATAAACTAGAAAATCAAAGAGTTAAAATCAATAAAAGATATAAAATTATATTGTTACTCCATTCCTTAACCAGTATGTATTTAAATTTCATTAAATTCGCTGCCTACAACCTAAGATTCGTGAACAAATAAGGTTTCACGAAAAATAATTTTGTTCAACAGAAAGTATAGGGATATTTTACTATTTTTTTTTCATATTTCACTAGTAACAAATTAAAAATTTAAGAATTTTTTTTTTATAATTATATGTTAAAATTTATATTTTTATTTTTTTAACCAAATTTTCGCAGTGTATCAAATAGGGAAAAATTAGAGAGAGATAATAATGCCAAAAGGCTTTGGTATTATGTTCTATTACGACAAAAGTAGTCTCCCTCCTGAATTTCGATTTTCATTGAGATACCTTACTTTATTTGTTTATTTTATAAACGCTCTTTTTAGGTCAGTGTGGCCTTAATCGCGGCCAGTGTGTCATGAGTTCGAGACTCACTCGTACCACTGAAGACTCATCGTGTAGGTAAGTGATTCACGTTAAATCTGTCGAGAGCTCAAACGTCCTTCCGTTGGTGTGGTGTAATAATAAAGAGAACGGAATGCCAGCTCAAGTGTCTTCCTCGTCACTTAACAATGATTCAAAATTGCGAGGTCCGTCACCAAAAGCCCTCGAGTAGCTAAACAATAGGACGTTAATATTCACTCACTCACTCACGCGGCCTTAATCGTATATTCTATTACAATAAATTGACAAATACTATAATTAAATAAATTTTGTTTTGAACTCGAATGAGATATTCCAAAATAAGACAAAAATTCGTGTTTGCATTTGTATTTCTTTAAATTATACAAAAGAAAATACAGCTAACAAGTCTTAGTAATAAAAGTTGTAGTTTTTTGTCGGTTCGGTGATTTGAAGTAGAGTACTAGCTTCGAAAGCCCGGGTCCACGAGTACGATCCCAAATCTGATAGATTTCCCCGATGCTAAAATCGTTGCCACACATGTCATTTGATTATGGGGCATGTAAAAGATCCCTTATGCATCAATCTAGCCCTGGTACTCTCTGCAAAATTAAACTACGGCAATATTTAGCATCCATCAACAGCTTAAATTAAATTAATCCAAGCATTCTGTTTTGATAGCGAGAGTCGCCACTAGATAGCGCCACCACTAAAATAGCTGTTGAATTCGAGAACTTGACGTGTCCGTTAATGCTTGGTTGGTAATATGCTGCCCATAACGGAGGAAAAAAAAGTAGATCTCTTTACTTCTCGTAGGGGTATCCCCAAACTTCATCATTACGAATAATATTCTATATGAGAGTGGATTATTTTTATATATTTTATATAAGTGGTCTGTGATGTTTAAATTACGATTTTACAAGTGCATGATTTTTGTAATGTTGTCACCCACTTCATCAGATGATATTTTTTTTAAAAAAAATATTACAATTATAATTAATTTTCATAAAGATTTATACATTAAAAACAAATGCAACAAGATTAAATGGATTTTAAACTACATTTTGAAAAAAAAACGAAACATTATTAGTAATTTTTAAAAAAAAGTGATTAATAGTGTAACTGTGCTTGATTTGTCCAATAATAAAGCTTTAAATTACTAAGGCGGGGAATCATCAAAATTATATGGATGTCATGACCGAGTATGTCATTTACATGTTCTTAATTTCCTGGTTTTTCAGAATATTCTTTTGGTTTCAACTGACTTATAATCTATTATCAAATAACATAAAATTTGAAATAAGTACAACAAACTCTTAGAAATAAAAAGCAAATCCTTTGAAGTATAACTCTTTTAAAATAAATTTAATACAGCTAATATAACTCTGCTATTCCATGATTTTCAGATGCTAAAATTGTATTCTGTGGTTTCTGTGTCTTGGGACATGTATTTACAAAATGATATGAAAATTCTAATAAATATGATTGCTTATTTTAATACACATACATGGCCATACCATATTAGGTAAAAATATTTTTTTTAGAATAAAATGTTCTGATACTCTTACAAAGTCCCTCTTTAATTAATTCTTATTTTAGTAAAAATGATGGAATACATCTCGAAAAATGTAAGTATAATTCCAGTCACAATGAATTGCATTTCATGTTTAATCTTTATAAATGCGTGTAAACCTGTAAAATTTGTGATAAAAGAAAAATTAAGCCATTGAATGATTTTAATATATTCGCAATATATAGACTATTCTCAAAAATTAACTTTTTTGGATACTTATGTAATGTACAATTGACCAAAATTGACAAACCAAAATATGTTACAAAATGCCTCGATTTGAAGCCAATAGATGAGAAAATGTAGCCCTGAAAGTTTCGAAGACAGTGATACCGAAGATTACAGCATTTGGCGACAGTCATTTCAAATTCGCGACTTCTTTTGATTTGCCAAACTGGTCGACGAGTTATTCGAAAGCTCTTTTTATTTTGAAATATTCACCATATATTTGAGACTATTAAAATCCTTTCATTTCCTTAACATAAGTTATTTAATTAAACTATTTTAAGGGTATTAATTTTTTTCAATGCTGAATTAAAAGAACAATAAATAAATAAACATTTAAAACAGAACAACTCATTCTCAATTCTAGCATTAAATTTAAATTATAAAAATGAATTTAAATTTTTTTATAAGTACCTAAATCATCTGCATTTTTAATTTGTTAAGAAAATACTAAATTTCTTAAAAACAAATTCCTCGTAGTACTTCTATGAATATATAAATGTATAGTTTTTTAAATTCTGTTTGAAAATAATATTATGATAATTATTCGAAACATATTTAAATCACACAAATTTTTAAATCAAATTTATGGGTATCGACCACAAAAGGTGTTCGTACACTCTTGGAATTTCCTATAAAATTTGATGTTTTCAACTAATAAAAATTAATGTATCGGAACCGTAATTTTTTATGAAATCTACAAATGATTATATTATTTAAATAACATAATCAATTTTTAAAAGCTAATGTATCTATTATTTTAAAAAAATTAATCATCAAACAAACCACACAAAATTACGCTACAGAAATCTTTATACGCCTAAAAAATGTCTGAACATAGCTTTCAATATTTTATTTCTTTTTTAATGTAATACTAAAAAAGATATTTTAGTTTCCACTCAACAACATTTAAACGCCTTGGTATAGATTTAGTCAGTTTTTTTTTTTAAATTTCTGTATTCTGTATCGATGTTTCGCCATTCTTCTGTGACTATTGCTTTTACTTCACACATTTTGTTCTTATATGTTGAGGGGTTTTTTTTAAACCTCAAGTTCTCATCAAATATGTTCTACTAGGCTTAATCAAGGGATTTTTTGGAATATGAGGACATTGAGAGCAGTGCTCTTGGCGTCATTACGCTGTCAAAAAATGAAGCCATCTCCAATATCCAAATTTTAGATGGATATCTTAAAATCGTTCTTTAAAATATTTAAGTAGAGCTCATGATTCACAATACCATCAAACTATACCAAATTAATGAATTCTGAAGCCGAATTACACCCCCACGTAAGAACACCTTCAACTCCATGCTTAACTGTTTCAACTAGATTCATGGGATTAAGTTTCAAAAAATTCGATATTGACAGCAAATCGGTTGGGATGACAGAAAATTCAATATTTCGGTGTTCTGACGGGCGTATGATAGTTTGCTGCAGAAAAAAATGGAGGAACTTGAACCCAAAAATTCATGTGAAACAAGAACATCTCCATTTTCATGTTTCAGCATGGAGCTGAAGATGTTCATGCGTAGAAGTGTAAATCGGCATCAGGATTAGGTAACTTAGTATTTGTTTATGGTATTGGGAATCACACACACACATGAGTCCTATTTAAATATTTTAAAAAAACAAATTAAAATTACCTGCTCAAAATTTACGTATTGTAGGCAACTTCATTTTTAAACGAGATATTGACGCCAAGTCCACTGTTCTAAATTGGTGTCCCTTGCTGTCTCTTTTACTGTCCCAAAATTCTGAAAACACATTCTAAATCACTTGATTTAAGCCTAGTAATCATACTTGGTAAGTATGGTAAAAGAAAACATGAAATATAAAAACGAAATGCAAAGTAAAAAAATACAGAATAATGTAGAAACATAGATGCAGAAATTACAAAAAACTAATTAAATCTATACCAAGGTCCTTAAAAGCTGTGTTGTGGACACTTAAATATTTCTTATTAAGTATTACATTAAGAAAGAAATACAATATTTAAAGCTATGTTGATAGTTTTTTTAGGTATACTAAGACGTTTGAGGTGTGTAATGTCTTAGTAGATTTTTGATTATAAATTTTGTTAAATAATAGATATGCTATGTTTTAAAAATTGATTATGTTATTGAAATAAAAACATATTGCTCAGATATTCCAAAAAAATTACAATTCCGATATATTAATTTCTACTAGTCGAAAACATTATTATTATTATTACATAAAATTGCAAGTGTACGAATATTTTTGTGGTCAACAGTATAATTTTTCTTAATTTCTATGGAATATGCAAATAAAAATATTGCGAAAATTCAGACAGGTCTCAGAACCTCAATTATTCATGCTTCTATTTTGTTTTCATAAAATATTTAATTAAATATTAACTTTAAATTTGCACAAAACAAAAATGTAGAAGAGTTAAAATAAATAGAGAACAATACAATACAAACAATTACAATACAATACAAGCAATTTTTTTTTAAATTAGCAATATCTCCAATTTGAAAAATAAAATAAAATAAAAGATGAATGTACTTTAATTACTTAGAAAAAGTTAATAATTTATAATATTGAAAAAAAAAACTTAAGTGGATATAATTTACCTTTATATCATCAAAATACTTATTCAAGAACATAAATAAATTTCTAAAAAAACTGACTTATTGAGTAAATTGATTAAAATGAAAAATACACGTAATTAATTATCTTTTAGTATTTCTGGATTTTTTTAAACATTTTAATCTCAAGCATAATTAATCATTCGGATATCTACAATGAAAATTAATTAAAGAGAACGGCTTCTGCTTCTGAATAAAAACAAATGAAATGGAATTATCGAAAGAGTTTTTTTTCCAAACTCCGAAATTCTAAGAGTGTTTAATTTGACAAACAAACGATTTGGAAACAAACACAGGATTTTAATCTTTCTTTTTCAATGTACTGAGAAAATGTAAAACTAATCGAACATTAAATGTTAAGGAAACAGATGGACGTCTAATGTAGAAAAAAAATTAAACATATAGTATACAAATATGTAAATTCTAAAAATACTGCATAGTAAATAACGGAATAGCTTAAATTTTTTCTTTATGTCACACATATCAGACATCACTAATAAAAACATATGGATTACAAGAAATTATCATCGCTAACGGCATCGTTGGTGCATAAAGCTTCAATTGTTATATATATATATACATATTTAAATGAGAAACGAACGTATTTACCATGCATCTTATATTGCCAATTAGGTATTATTTTACTCTATTAACATTATGTATTTTTATATTTTAAAAAAACTACATATTTATATCCTCTATTACTTTATCCAATTTGATATAAGATATTTTGTAAAAATCATCTGCGTTTCGAAAATTCAAAAAGATTGCTCATTTGTCTGTAAAAATATCGTCTGTGTATCAAATAATCTAACTCAAATTATTGTCTGTTTAGCAGATTCAGGAATAAGTATCTGGCAATGAGTTTTAACATATTTCTTGCAGTCCAATTTAATTAGTTTAAAAAAAAAGCTTTAAGAAAAGATATCGAAGCACAATTTATGTTTCATCTTAAGATCATTTTTTCATTTAAGCATATAATATTATAAATATAATGAAGCCAATATGTGAAATATAAGTAATTTTTAATTATTTATCAAAGTTTTTTTAAAATTTTTTTTTACATGTATTACGTTGCAATCAATGATTGTAATGACATTTAACATTGATAGTTTGAGTTTTTGTATTGAAAATAGAAGTCATATCTGCTATTAGAACAGAAGATTTCAACAGAACATTGCGATATTTTAATTCTTACTTTATAAGAAAATTTATTTCAAATATATATTGAACAACGCTCCATATATAATATACAATAATATATATTTTTGTATGAGATTCTTTTAAAAATATGTGAAATATGGATATTTTGACTACAAGAAATTATTTTCAGATTGAATATTTGGATGTTTTCATTAGAAGAATGGTTTATTTCTTCGTTTTTCAGCTTTATATCAATTTTAAAATATTATGATGTAGCATTTAATGGTTTAAAATAAACACTAATTATCAATCCTTTATATAAATATTTGCATAAATTTTCAATTATCATAATTTTTGCTTCCATTGTAGTGTATTTTATACATAATTAAATAATTTTCTTTAGTTTAAAAATAAATTTAAATAGTATGTGGACTGTTTCAAGTAATTTGGAAGATATCTTTTGTTTAACCTATTATAAAACCTTTTTAGCAAAATATAATTATTCGTAATTAAATCAATTACAGTAAAATAATTAAAAGTAATGTAAAATACATTACAGTGTTACAAATTTATTTATTAATAATAGATAATAACTTTCCGGTTTTGCTCTAAATTATCATCACACATACCTTATTTCTTTTAATCTCAATTTATTTCTTAAAACAATTCTGAAATACAAACGGTATAATACACACAAATGTTTTTTTCATGAGTCTCAGTATATATATATGAAAAGCTCAGAAAATATTCATGTATAAATTTTAAGAAATTTTAAAAAAGTTTATATAATATGATTAAATATATCTTTTTTAATACAATGCAATAAAATATGAATTTAAAATTCAGAGAGCAAATGGTTTTATGAATATGTGTAACAAAGATTAAATAAAAATTATATAACTTCTGCTCATTAGTTCCAACATTATAAAATAATTTAAATTAAAATTTAAGAAAAGAGTTACTTAAAAGAAGTTTTATATATGTATAATGAATGTTTTTAAAAAGTCATTAGTTATTTGTTAATTTCGAAGCATTCGTACTTTTCTGTAAAATATTTAATATCCATCAAATATTATATACTAATGTCCTGTAATTTGCTTCCAATACTTGACATAAATTAAAATGCAGAATTATTTCGAAAGTTAAAATAACACATTATTCCAGGAATTATATCTGACACTAATTAATTTACTTTCAAGAAATTCCAATGGATACCCAATTGGGTTGTAATTGTATGAATTTCCAAAATGTTAAAGTTCTATTATTTCCCTCAAATTTAATCGTTCTATCTACATTAATTAATTCACGAACGGTATATATTAAAGAAATTATGAATTAAATTAAAAAGCAGTTGAATTTAAAACCCAACATCATCTTTAAAACATTTTTAAATTTAATTCTTTTTTAATCAATTATTATAATTCTTACTTCAATTATTATCTAGTAATTGATAATAATGTAAAATTTGGTAATTACGTATTTTACCGTCAATCAATTTCTCCAATTCAAAAGACACCACCAATTTATAAAAGTTTGCAAAAGGATGTCATCATTATTATTACTGTCTTTGAATGAGCGCGGGTATGGTTTCCACAATTCGCTGTTTGTCGCGACATTTGGCGACATCTTTTAAATGGACAAAATGGTCGACGGTATAATATGAAAGTACGCAAGCATTCATTTAT
Source organism: Trichonephila inaurata madagascariensis (assembly GCA_019973955.1). Classification (NCBI taxonomy): domain Eukaryota; kingdom Metazoa; phylum Arthropoda; class Arachnida; order Araneae; family Nephilidae; genus Trichonephila; species Trichonephila inaurata. Next base: position 180,506 of record BMAV01019884.1, read on the forward strand.
ATTTAACGTTACGTCAATTAAAGTATATTTCATTTTTTCTTGTTAAATAGTTCCATTTTTAAATTAAAAAACTGCTTCATTGATGATACAGCTAATGATAACTGAGTAATGGTCAAGTGAAGAAAATTTATATGTTAGCTGATTTATATCACCATTTAAGTCCATTCACACATCATGGATTTAGGAAGATAACGCATTAAATGTTATAAGTAAGAATTTTGGAGGAGCCGATAGCATATGCTCAGTGATTTACTTAGTATGATGTTCACTAAGATGAAAGTTAGTTTTCCGAAGGAAGAATCTAGCAGCAAATGTTCAGGGGGTTAATATGTTTAGTAATTTATCCAAGATTAGCTCGATTTTATGTTCAATAGCCCCCATGGTTCGGTGTAGTAATATCGGTGGCAACTATTCACTTCAAGGTTTCATAATTTCCTGGGGGGCCGTGGTAACCTAATGGATATAGCCACGTGCTTGGGGCTGGAGTGTCATAAGTTCAAGGCTAATGCAACAAAAAACCCGTGATGTAGAGATGGTGATGCATGTCAAATTTGTCGTTCCTCTAATGTCATCCAATTGACGGGGTGTGTAGTTTGTAGAGGGGGGTAGATCAGGTATCGTCCCTTTCACTTTAAAGGGGTTCAAAATTGCAAGGTTCATCACCAATATCTTTTGTGTTACTTTATAGTGCGATGGCCAGTAACTTTCATTAATTTCATAATTTTTAGTGTTGAAGAATTTGTAACTAACAAATGCAGGAAAAACACATCATGTTAATTTAAACAATTTTAGTAAAAAAGAATTAAAATGCAATGATTTATTTTAAAGCAAAAAAAAAAAAGAAAAAGGGGTGGGGGCATATTTAGCAATGGATAATAACGAATTTTAGCTTCTCTCATATGATATATTTACAAAAGCGATGGACAATATTTGTAAAATGATAATACAATTCGTCTTCAATATGCTTACATTTACCTTACTATATGAAAACAAAATAAGCTTAAGATATCCGACTACCCTAAAATCATGATTTTTTGCAAAAAAAGACAATTTTTTTTTATGATTTTATTGACCATTTTATTAGCTTAATAAAAATACCAAGCTTTTTATTTTCCATTCACTAGAACACAAACTACAAGTGTTTTAACTAAAGAAGATGCCATAACTTTACACAAGATGTCAAACTTTAAAATGCGTTTTACTCGAAATGTGTTTTTTTCGAAAAGCTCAACTGCGGTCAGCGATTGCTCAAAAAGTTTTTAAAATAATTTAATGAAACTTTTTGTAAATGTTTTGTATAACAGTAGAAGTATTTTTTTCTTCAGATTTATCAATCACTGTAATATTTCAAAATTTACAGTCCTTTATGTGAATATAATCACTGTTTTTTTACGCAATTTCATATAGTCACTAAGAAAGAGGGCTCTAGTTTTTATAAAAATTAAAATATCACTTATCCTGAAGATCATTTCAAACATGAATAATAAAGCAACACATTAAAATTGAAAAATTGAGAATTTGTTCGAAAAATATTTGTACAGAGCGGGAACCGCTTATGTAACTTTTTTGTACCTTTCTACCAGTTTTTTCCCATTTTAATAATAATAATTTTTTTTTCTCTTTTCAATTTTACGATTTTTTGCTTAAAATATACTAAATAAATATAAAAATCACAAAAAAATCCACATATCTTCATTTTTTCAAAAAAAATTGTTGCAAGTATTCGGATACCTTAAACCGACAACAAGATTCTATTCTATTATTAAAAATCATGATTCAATTTATACAGTTTTATAATGTTAAGAAAACATTCATTTGTGTTATATAAAAAAGTCTCCTCTAGGCTTATATTTCCTTAATAGTTAGTGAAGCCCAAAAATCGATATTCTCAGCATTACAAATGGTATAAATAATTCACATATTGTCTAGTAATAAATGTCGTCCGGGCATCTCTTAAAGAACATAAAAAAAGACATGTTCCGCCCTTTTCTTCAAAACCAATTATTTGCTCCATTTCTTAAGAAGATTGCGAAGTATCATCTGGATGTCGCGAAATTCACCTTAATGACTCCTCGGTTTAAATATGGTAGTGAATTTCTTATCTTACGCACAGGCTTCCTTTGCTCTACTTGTTTCTTTTTTGCCCTAATGGATGCGGTAATTTTTCTCAACAAAAAAGCCTTATCACTGACACACGAATTATTTTTAGCTCGAAAAACTGGAAGATGAAAGTGCATTTGAAGTGGAAAATATCCAGAATAATGAAAGAATAGGTGAAAAAGAAGATTTAAATTTAAATTAAAAATATCAACATCTTTGGTTGAATCCTTTTATAAAATTGGTAGGATATTGATTGGATAAAAATATAAAATGTACGGAGTTTTAAATTTTTGTGAATTAAGATTTTTTTTTTTATTTTTACATTATGAAGAAAAATTTAATCATCAAAAGTCTTTTTAATAGTTTTACATAACACACACGTATTAATTTGTATTGGATTTTTTTTCCTTTAAAGTGTACAAATTTTTTCACTTAAAACTAAAACATTTCTGAATGGGTAAAGTCTGAAAATTGTTAATATTTCCTACAAATTGATTAATACTTATTTACGCGCGTACGTGTTATTAATAACTATCTTCAATAATAATAATTTAAAATTTTTTCACTCTAAAAATAATTAAAACTATTCCTATACTGTACTCACTTTAAAAGAATTTTAATAGGTACAAAACTAAAGCCTTTTGTCAAGTTCACTGTGCTATGGGAGTTTTGAAATTGTTTAATGTATACAAAAGAAAAAAAAGTTAACAAATTAGAACAATATGTTATTAAAGTTTTGTTTAAATGAATCATTTTTAAACTGGCATTGTAAGACGAATTAAATGCTTAATTTTAATAGAAACATTACTTTAAAACAAATAAAATCACTGTGATTCTCAATAACTCAATTTTTTTAAATTGAATTTCTATAATCTGATATTAAAAAATTTAAAACTCGGACTTATATATTCAAATCCTATACCTTACGTTTAAAATACTTACAGCTACATATATATCTTCTTTTCCGTTTCGGAGATGGAATAATAAATCCAAATTCTTATAGAATCAGAATGTTCAAATTTTAGTTTAATACAATAATGCTGTATAAAGCTTGAAATTAACCAAAAAAAAAGCTATTTATAAGATGAAACAAATCATGTGTATATTAATTTTTAAATTAAGTTTTTATTTTATTATTGTATTTTTGATTTATTTATTGCAAACATACCTAATTGTTTTAACATGTTTTTAATTTTTCTTTTAGTAATTTAATTTACAAACATATAAACGATGTGTTTTCAAATGATATTTGTTTTTCATTTAACATTTTTTCACAGTAACTGTTCGAAATGTAATGCAAACTTCAAAAAATATTATAATGGCTTATTAGATAGGAAAGTTGTACAAAAATCATATAATATTTAAAATAACTACATTTAATTTTAAATAGTTTTCTGTACGAAAGTATAAAAGATTGAAAATAGCAAAATTTGATTCCAAAATATTATGCATTTTTTAAAGAATAACTTGTTTCAAAACTTTTAGGAACATTTTCAGTAATCAGTACTTAAAATTTTGCAATCATATTTAAGGATCACATGACGTAAAAATATGCATATGTGAGTTGAGTTTTTGCAATAAAAAAACTAAGAATGTATGTTTGCTGAAAACAATAATGTTCTTGTGCATTCCAATAATGTATGTTGAGAACAAACCGCAATGTGTGTCATCCCGTTATGTGAAAAAATTGTTATCATTTCACTATTAAAACAGATGAATTATTGAAAATATACTTATATAACAATTCACGTTAATTTTCTCTTGAAGGCTTTTTAATTTGCAACGGTTCTGAACCATCCATTACTTCGTGTAAATAATCAACTACTAGTTTACCCACCAAACGGGATTTAACAGTAATACCTCAAAGTTATGTGCTCAGCGTTTTTAGATTAGGGATTATATAGTCTACATCATTCACTGTATTTCAATCAGAGTAGCCTTTCACGGGAGTCATATGATTTTTGGAGCTTCTGGTTGGCATTTTGCATAGAAGCAGAATTTTTCTCGAAAATTCTAGCCACTGATTGTCCTCGTCATGTTGTTACGCGAACTGCTGTGTCCCGTTATTTCAGCATGTGTTTGCTATTTATGTAACATGTTTGTGATCTTTTCTACATGTAAAATAAATGTGGATCACAAAAAATAAGCCTCATTGCTGTAAGTAATAGGCTTCTCAGCGAAGTGCATTTCATGTTTAAAATACTATATTCAGAATAACATATCAAATTACTAGATGATGAAATAATTTTTTTTTTAAATTCATGAAATAAATATACCCTTTTAAATCATAACAGCCAAGTACTTCGGTCTGAAAAACCCAACTAACCTTTGTATAAATATATATATTTAATATATTTTATTATTAAAAGTAAAATTCATGCTCTAGAATTAAAACAATTTACGCTTTTTCGATTTAATTCATTGCTACAAATCTCACAGTGAAATAAATATATTATCGTGATGTTGGTGTTTTAGATTTTGTAAGGGATTGTTCGTTTCTGTTTCTCCGTAACTTCTAAAACACTTAAATTTAAAGTGTTTAATTACCTTTTGTTTTCAAAATTTCGGAAAGTATGAGCTTGAAAGAGTCTAAAAAAGTAATTTCTAAGCTGCAAATAGTTATGAAACGAGTTAAAGGTGAGGTGGTGTACGACCCGAAACTGGAGATGCAATTTTACTCGCAATTCCAATAAACTCTTATTCTTAGAATATGTTTGTTGGCTTATTTTAGTTATTAAATATTTTGAATTAATAACAAGACTCTGTAGAAAGAAATTTTGTATGTAAAACTAAAAATACATTTGATAAAATAAGTGAGTAAAAAAAAATTCCCTTATTATGGTATTCATTATGTTTTTACTGAGTGAAATAAAATTTAAGAAAAATTCTCATATAAAGAATTTAATCCCAGAGATCAATGAAAAGCTTTCTTAGAAAGTATCCGCCCTTTCTGTTTGTATTTATTCCTTTTTCCCTTTAAACTAATATCACAAATTAAAATCTGCTTCTGATTTTGGCTGGATGAATTTATTTTTTGTGAAATTCGCTTTATAGGAAAAGCTCCTTATATCCAATTGCTGAACTCTTACTCATTCGCTATTATGTAATTTACAATTTTTAGTTGCTTTTTAAATAAAATAAGACATTCTTTTTTCTCGATTTTATTTCTGAATCTAACGTGGTGTAGCCGCATTGCCAAATAATTTATTAGAATTAGAAATGAAGATCTTTTAATCCGATATTAATAATCAACGCAATGTAAAGTCTTAAATATTAAATTTTCCATTTTCTTTTATTTTTATTTATTACTGAGAGTGTTTTCTTTTGATTTTATTTTCGTTTTCATTAAAAAACACTTTCGTTCTGATAAAGTCATTAATTTCTAAAATATTTGTGTTTACTTTAATGTGAATCTTATAATCACTCATAGCTACTATTATTATATTTAAAAAAAAGAAGAAAAAAATGTTAAGTATCTAGGATTAAGTATTTAAAAAAAATTAACAATTCAGTGAAGTCCGAATTGTTTTTCACTGTTTTTGCCCTTTAGACATTTATTTCTAGTTAAGTTTAACCTTGCGACATTATGTTTTATTCATCACAGAGCATACATAATTCTCATTAGTATCCAGAGTCATCAGAAGATTAAGGAATTGCTTACATTTATCAGTACATATCATTTATCATTTGGTGTTTACTGTGTTTATATTTATTCTTCTCAGAATTAGTAATAAAGTGAATGGACCAATTTAGTTAACAGTTGTTTTATCAATATCTTATGGTTGTATTTATTTCCTTTTAATGTACGCATTCATATTAATGTGACAAGATTCCTTCAAAATTTCGAAGCATATTAAAAATCACATGATATTTAATATACTATATCACATAAAATTTTCAACAAGTAATTTTGTTTATTTACGTTGTTTTTAAATAATATAAATTAAAGTTTCCAAAAATCTTTTTAACGAAAACTGTGCTTCGTTAATGATTGATGAAGACAGTTTGCGTGCAAGACTACGTAAAACGGTTTGTGTTTATATGAATGTATTTAATACAACATTAAAACATACACATAAGTTATTTGCACGTTTTACACTTAAGTATACAAATATTAATCATACATTTCATTAGTTAAAGTATTTCCATTTTTCTATCCATAAATTTAAAAAATGAGCAATACTATATATTAGAATATTTTTAAACAAATAAATTATCAATTTTTAATTTCAACTACTTAATTATAACATTCGATTAAATTTCCTGAAATTGCTTTTAATAACCATTTGAATATTTCATATATAATTATTATGAAGCTACATTAATAAATATTTAAATTTATTTAAAATATATTCCTAAGCATTAAAATGTTATTGTGCGCAACATAAAAAATTATTTTTTAGGACCAGTGCTTTTAAAGCAGAACTTTCAGTTTTTACTTGCATTTGATATTTTATGCTGTAATGTTATAAAGAAATGAGTGTATTGTCTCGAGATTTGTACAAAAAAATGTTTAGAAAAAAAATTTACCATTTAAAATTCTCCTAAAGATTATCTGTTTGCAGATATAATGAATGATTATAATACTACTTATAAATTTATGACTGAATATTAAGAAATTTAATAATGCATGTTAGTTAAAAATTTAATAAAAAATAATAGAGCCAAAATTTTAAAATACTGATGTGATACAAGCATTTTAAAATTCCATATTTAAAACTTCATAAAAAACTATATATATTATGAAGTGAAAATAAAACTTCATGAAATAAAAACAACCAACGCTATGCCATCTAAGTCAAGTAATAAAAACTCACAAGGTATTGAAACCAATCATGCAAAAAAACCGAAGTAATATTCTTTGATGTCGAATGTATTCAACACATAGAACTGTTTCAAAATTGACACTTAATATATATTAATTACTGATATGATAGAATTGCTCTTTTACATGTCGGTGTAGTAAAAAATGTTGTGGTTAAGACATTCCTTTTGCATTAATTTTTTTTTATCAAAAATTCAAAAATTATTTAACATTACTTACATATTTTACACATAATTTTTTTTATATTAATACGCATATTTGTAATTTCTTAGAAATGGACCACAATGCATTGATGCATCCTGATAGTGATAGAATTTAACGTTAATTTTATGCTTCTTTGACAAAAAAATATTAAATAAGAGGAAAAACAACCGTAGAAACGAAACATTTCCATTAACTTCCTAAATTAGTAGAAGAGCTTTAATTATATTAGAAATTATATAAACTTGAGTATATAAATTATGAACTATACAGCGTAAAATATAAAATGTTCCATATAATATTCCATAGTTCTCTTTCTCTTTACCTTGTTTTTCCAAAAAAATATAAAATTCTATTTCAGTTCGTCATTTTATTTAATATATTTAATCCAATTAAGTTTGTATCTAATACAATCTAAATTTTATTTGCACGAAACATTGCTACAAAAAGTGACAATAGTACGGCCCTTTTACTATATGATTATGTGTCGATTAACAAATCGTCACAAATAGTCACTTAAGGTATCCGACTACGTTCGGAACCGTGATTTTAAAAAAGCTCATAAATGGATAATTTTCATGATATTTAGTGTCACTTAGATTAGAATACATGTATAAAATTGTTTTAAGGACATTTTGAGAAAAAAAAAATATTTAAATACAATATTTTGGCAAAAAATTAACTTAGAATAACCTTTATTCAAAATGTTCTCCTTTTGGGAAAAATGCATCTATTATAATAATATTTTGCCTGTATATAGCTCAGACCTCTGTACAGAGGCGCCACTATGAATTTTGAAAAACTCACATTATTTTCAGAGTTAAAACCATTTGAAATAATTATCGGTGTTTTTTTCTTAAAATTTCTCCCCTCTGTTGTCGTAAAACATGGATAAAACCTCTTCTAAGTTATATATTTCAAAAATTCTAGTTGAGCCTCTGTACAGAGGTCTGAACAATATACAGGCAAAATATTATTATAATAGAGGCATTTTTCACAAAAAGAGAAGCTTTTGAAAATGGGTCATTCTATGTTCATTTTTTGTCAAAATATTGTAGTTAAATAATTTTTTTATTGCAATACTATTCTTAAAACAATTTTATATACATTTTCTAACCTAAGTGTCACTAAATATCATAAATATTATCCATTCATACGCTTTTTCAAAGTCACGGTTCTGAACGTAGTCGGATACCGTAATTTGTTCTGACACATCAAATAAAAAATATACTCTTATGCGATACATTAACATTTCTTTACCTTATCCCCCCCTTTCAAAAAATATTCAAGCCAATATATTTATGTATATTTTCAATACAACCTTATCCAAATATAATTAAATATACTTCCCCTCACTATACCTCAATATCCAGCGAGACAAAATGATACGTGACATACACAAAACCTCAAGCATCCTGAAGCCCATCCATAAAATGACACTTTCCAATCTCCATTCTTAGATAAAGGCAAACATAAATATGTATACTTACACTGAAAGTAGAGGACAGTTCCAGATATGACAGCCACTGCCACCAGCAGAGCTGCTATAGTCAACAGAGTCAACAGCAGCTGATTATGCCTCCAACGGACAAACCTGGTGGAGAGTGGCTCATCGTCCACTTTTTCCGATGCCCACTCGACATCGGGAGCCATCAAGTCGATGAAAGAAATAATAGCTCTCAAGTAAAGACAATTTCCACTTTCTTCTGCTATTTGGCTTTCGTCTTCTGAACGGCCAAGAAAACAATAGCTTAGGACTGGCTAAACATTGCAGGCTTTCATGGTAATCCTCATGAGAACATTAGATATATTTACTCTACAGATGATATTCATTTCTTTTAATATTCTCTGCCAGAATGATCATAAAGAGTCTTTAGAAGATATCTTTGATGGAAGGATTGAATGCAGTTTGATTGTTTACTTTGGTAATAATACAGGTATTCCCTGGAGCCAATATCCGGTATCACTTGACAGCAAGCAAATACAATTCGGATCTTATTACAAGAAATTTTTGTTATTGAACAATTATATCCACCAAAGTAGATCTTAAATTATTCTCTTTTGCCTTATGTAACAAGATGACTCTCAGTGCCTTAATGCCTTAGATTCTGAACAAAAAATTCTCCTCATAAACAAGTATATTTCAGATAGTTGTCCATAGACTTGATCGACCACACTTATTGGCACATTTTAATATTGCAATATTTAATCCAGTATTTATAAACATAATCAGGAAGTTTCAAAGTAAGTATTTGTTTTGTAAGTAAATAAGTAAATTTTTAATTCATTTTTCGCTATTTCTTAACTTTCACAATTGTCGGATACGAGATTTTTGTTTTGAAAAAAAAGAAAAAAAAAATACCACTAAAATTATGAATCCGTTTTTTTTTTTGCGCTAGTTAAAATTCCGAGCGCAAAAATTTGTAATTATTTCCGTTGCGTAGCGGTTTCCAATAAATAGCTCTTCCTTTGGTTTAACTTTCACTGACAGTCATATCACCTAAAAGTCACGCGGAGTTCCGGAAGGAACAGGAGCTAATTTATTTTGTCACCATCCAAATAAGACCGTAAGAACCGAATGTTGTTTTCCCTCCAAGACCACGCACGTCTTGGATGAAACGAAAGCCAAGCGCATGTCAGTTGAATTTCCATCCCTTAGAAGTTTCATCACGTTTCCAATACGCGTGCTGCCATCTATTAAGCTACTTGGACATTATTTACCGACAAAAGAAAATGAAGTTAAGAGAAGTCGTGTTGCGAATTCTAATGAAAATTTAATGTTTTCTACTGAAGGCTTCAATTTTTTCCCCTTCATTTTCTGTGTCTGGAAGCAAAGCGTATCCGATGTTTCGCGAACATATTGCTAACTAGCTGACGAAAATGGACGAATTAATTCATTTGCGATGCACCTCGTATACTGAAACTTCGTTTCTCGAAACGCCTACGCGTAAAAGAAAATGGAAGTGAAGGGAAGTGTTTCTGAATCACACATGAATACTTTATTAGTTATATTAGGTTAACGATCGCTAGATTTTAATTATAGGAAAGAGCAAGAGAATAGAAAAAAGTTTTTTGAGTACATAAAAGTGAATTGGAAGAGGAAATAGTTTGATACCCTAAATAGAAATTCGAATAAATATTTAATCAATAGGCAATTTTTAATTATAAGATATTTAGAAATCTGTTAGTGCATTAAATAAATATTTTAAAATTTACTTTGATAAATTATTAATGTGTAAAACGAATCAGTGATACTTATGCGTGATACCAATTATAGAAAGTGAAATATACTTTGTATGCATGCAAAGATCGAAAACCTTTTATCTCGAATATAAAAGTTAATGAATTCATTACATCTGTATTCTCTACTTAGAGAAAGCTAGTACCATTAATTTCACATGTATTAATTCCTAGAATTATGTTGGAAAATTTCTTCTAACAAGTTGAAAAAAATTATATGGAAAGAAAATAACAAAATATGTATTCTTTGTAAAAATATTATAACAATGAATAGAATCATCTTCAAAAGAACGGATGTTATAGGAATACATATATTAAATGGAGATATATGCTCACTTTTGTTGCTATTTCTTCTTTTAAAAACTCTATGCCAATATTCTCTTTCCATTCAATAATTTATTTATTTTCCCTCTGAAATTGTATGTATAACAGTGTGAATTAGTACATATTTTTGTATTGCCTTTGTACGCGCGTTTCAATAAAAACATTAATTTTAGAATAATTAAAGTATAAGTATATTAAATGACTATATATTTAAATTGATATTTTTATACTAGAAATGAAAATAATTAATATAGATTTTTTGCTCAGAAAACTTTTTAAACAAATCATTTTTCACTGTTTTTAAACTAAATTTTAAAGGGATTTTTATAATTCAACTAAGATCAATCAAACTATATGTTTAACATAATAGGATCAAAATGTATTAGTAAGAAACACACTGATTCGTTTATTCCCCAAATATCTTATCTGGTATAAAAAGGATGGTTCGGTGGCTTAGAAATAACGTACTCACCTCGCAAACTGGAAGGATTGGGTACGATCCTAGCGGGAGTCGATAGGTTTTTTGGGTGCGGAAATTGTAGGCACGCATGTCATATGATTCCGAGGGATGTAAAAGATCCCTTGAGTATCAATTTGACTCTGGTACTTTCGGCAAAATTCAATCACGGCAATATTTAGCGTTCGACGAGAGCTTGAGACAAAATTAATTCAAGCATCAAAATTTGGTAGCGATATCGCCACTGGATGGTGCAACCACTGAATTGGTTTTCCCATTCAAGGCTAGAATTACTTAAACACAGCCCCTCTAAAAAGTATAATGGATATTTTACCAAAACTCTCCTCTAAACTTTAATAGGAACCAACTGAAATGCTTAAAATCTAAATGAATAAGAGTGACAGAGAGAAAGAGATATTAATCATATTTTTGAGATAAAAGTTCAGGAATAGAAAGCAATATTTATTTCAAAAGTTATTTTGTAAGTCTTCATAATGTTTGTTAAACAGTATAGAAATTATTATTGACCTCAATTTAGTTAAATAAAAGCAGATAAATATCAGTACAGTGAAAGATTTACAGATTAATACTGAATCAAAATAAAAAGGATAAAAATAATAAAATCTGCATTTTCCTGCAGTTTTCTACAAAACAATTTTCGCTCATTATTCCTACGCAGTTTCGTTAAGGGTACATAATAAACCATTTTTAAAAAACTTCTTTAGAGACAATAATAATAAAAGTAGTTTCTGTTTTACTTTCAAATTATATTATTAAGCTGATTTTGAAATTAATAATTCTGTTTAACAAGTTATTATTTTACACATTTAAAACATTAAGAATTTTTGAAGTATACTGCAATTCTTATAAAATGCTAAATTCTTAAAAATTTTTAGTCAGTTTTAGTGATTTATGTTTCTTAAAATTTTGGGAACAAAAGTTAGTATGGACTTGAAAACCTGTTTCCTTGTTGATTTTTAATATTTTGTTCCAGCTAAACCTGAAAAAAAAATATTGATTTTAACATTAAAAAAGGAATAAAAATCAGACTTAAATCTGTACTAACTATATGTAGCAACTATGAGAACTAGAAAATCTTGAAATATATGTAAACAGAAATTATTTTAGTTATGAAAATTGAAGTTAATTATCATTTCACTATGAAAGTGTTGATTCTGCTCAAGATAATTTTTTAATCAATTTAAGTTAAAAATGCAAAAATGCTTTAAAATGAAACAGAAACAAAAATCTAAACTCAGAAAACTTCAAATATCTTAAAAACTAATTGGTTATCATATCTGAAATTTGGGGCAAGCACCCCAATTACATGGTCACATGAAAACGAAAAAAATAAAAATAAATGACTTCGATACTTTTTGTCCTTTGTAGATTAATGTTTAACCTTAAACAAGACAAGTATTACAATCATTAGACAATTATTTACAATCTCAAACTTAATAAATAATAATAAACGAGACAGACAATGTTAGAAAGGAATTACTTATTACTATATGCTTATTAATGAATGTCTCATAAATTTAAATAATATTTTATTTACTCTAAGGAAAAAAAAATAATAAATAAAACTAAGAATACTTTAATTTTTCCCCCAACCATCAAAATGAGTATTTTAAATAATATAAATAACCAAGAAAAGATACATTTGAACCTGTGTAATAAATGAAGTATAGTACAATACCCGAAGTTTGTGAAATAAAAAAAAGCGAAAATAGTATAAATTAAGAATAAATAATTTTAAAATGAAACAAGAAAGATATTTTTCATTATTAGCTGAAAATTTAAACTAATCGAGATTTGCATGAACGAAAAACTTTTATATAAACTGAAATTTAGAAAAATAATGTACTCCTTTACTTTCAAATAAATTTTTCGTATCATTTCAGCGAAAAATATAAATGTTTGAACTTGAATTATTTAGTAATTACCATATTTTAAACTACTATATTTCGGAAAGTTGAGCAACATTCACTTAGATCAATGCAAAACAGTCATATAATATGCTGTTTTATAAAGTTATAGTAATAGTATTCCAAATTTCTTTTATCGTAAGGTATGCAGACAGTTTAATAGTTTTTACTATCGAATGCAAGCTTATAAGTCTCCGCTTTCAATACCCGTGCAAAGTTTTAAAAGTATTGATTTTAATTTAGTTTGAAATTCCTCGACGAGGAATTTGAAAAAGATAAAAATACTGTTGATAAACCTACACAGATTGCCTGAGGTCATTCTTTTTTTCTATTTAAATCAGTGTACAAAAAAAAGTATAATGTATTTAAAATAATATCCACTTTGTAGCTGAACATAAGCTACACATTTCTGTTCTCATTATTTATTATTTAACGCAATTCATATAATATATATTTTTATAGGACAATATAAAATTGTTTAAACTCGTTATCTTTTAACATGTATAAAAATGAAGTAATAGACTAATTTTATATAAATATAATAGTATATTTATATAAATTATTACTTTTAAAGATAAGAAAAAGAAGAAAAAAAAACCTTTTTTCCGTCCAAGAGTTTATGTTCTTCATAGATAGACTTAACAAACAATTAAGTCATCAAACAATAAATTACAAATTCTCCTTGAAAAGAAATTAAGAAATAAATAATAACTATAAAAAAATCGAAACTATAATTAACATATAAAAATTTTTTAACAAAATTATATACAAATAAAGAATACTGGTTAGGAAAAAATTCTAATTATTTCTTAAAAACTTTTCAAATTTTAAGGCTAACAAATTGAATTCATGTTAGCCTGATCCCTTTTGAAAAATAAAAATCGGACCTCTGGACGGTTAGGTCGAGAAGTTGCAGATTTGAAATGCAATCAGTTATTACGTCACACAGAACCATTTATAAAATTTTCTGAATAAGTTAAGTATAACAATCCTATCTCAATTAATTATTCGTAAAACATTTTGCCTGCCAAGGACTTGACTCTTACAAAAAAAGAGGATACATACTTTCGATAATAATCAAGAAACATGCTTCATTTCAATGCCAAGGTCACTTAATCATTATTTTTGCCCGAGAACAAAGTATAACTGGTTATTAAAACTAGATGGGAAATTCGATCTTGACACAAATCCTTTAATAGATATTTCTTATAAAATTATAACATTTTCACAGAGCAACTTAATTCGATTCCACATTCCAGTACACTATCTACCAATACGTAATTGGATACCTGTAACAAAAGAGATAAACAATATTTATTTATATTCAATACATGGTAGAACCTTCACCTGAGGTAATAACAGCCTTAATTCTCCGTGCCATGCTTCTCACAAGTGTTTGGATGATGAACAGAGGAGTTTTCTTCCATTGGGCTTGTGGAAAAGATTTGCAATTTCTTTGATTTCAGACGGTAGCTGCACTTTTTAATTCCGTGATCCAACTCGTCTCAATGGTTTTCTATAGGATTCTAGTAGGATCTCTGAGCAGGCCAGTCCAGTCCAGTCGGTTCACCCCATTATTATCATACTAAAGCAAGGCGGATCTCCCAACATGTGTGGCATAGTCATCCTGGAAGTGATGACAATGATCCAACCGGTAAAAATGCGATAGCGTAGAAAGAACTGCTTTGTCTAGAAAATTTCAGGAGTAGGCATTGAGAGCTTACCATGATTTAGAATCAAAGGTCTCAGTTCATACCATAAGAAACATCCCCAGAGCATAAATCCACGTCCACCAAACTTTGTTTTAGACACCATGCATTCTGGTAAAATATGTTCTACAGACATACGCCAAACCCAGATACTGCCATCCGACTGGTAAAGATTAAACCTTGATTAATCATTCTAGAGAACCTGTTTCCACTTCTCTCCGGTTCATTTTTGTAGTGACTTGCACCATCTCATCGGAACAGCACGGTTGCATCTTTTAATCAAAGGCTTATGGGCCAAATTACCAAGCAAATATGTTTCATGTAGATGGCAATTATCGAAACAACAGTCCCGGATGCCTGTCAGAACTCTTGGAGTATGCGGGCTATCGGTTTTTATGAATTTCTAGCAACTGCACTCATTGGTTTCTATCTCTTATTTTGGTGGGTCTGTCAGATTGAAGCACATTCTGACAATCCCCATTCAACTTCCACTCTTTAACAACAAAAGCCACTGTCGGTTTTAAATGTTTAACTCATCAAATATGTATCTTATACCATTTCTATAATATCCGAAAGTTGCACCCTTTTCGAAGTCAGACAGCTCTGAATTTTGTTCCATCTTACATGTGATTAATGCCAAAGCTGTCTCCTTCCCACAGCAGTTAAGTACAGAAGGCTCTACGTAGATCAGAACCGCAGATGTATTTATTTCCAAGGGTGTCCAAATACTTATTGGTGGATAGTATATGTGTTGCAATGATTGTAATATCTTTTAAATAAACCAAGAAAAATTCTAATTAATTTCAGAGCATAGATTTCTATATTTTCAATTAATACAAATTTAAAATATCGGTTTTTTTATTAAAAAAAATCAAAAGTAAAGAATTTTTTTAAAAAAATAAATTATCAATTTCTCCATTATGCTCTTCTGATTAAAGTTTTTTTCCTACTCCTTTTGAAATTTCCAGTTTATTTTACCTAAACTTATTTTTACTCCTTTGTAAAATGGCTAAAAGTAAAAATAGAAACTCTGTTGTATATGTATATATATATATATATATATTTCATGATTTTTTAAAAGAAAAAGGAAAATTGAAAATTGACATTTTGATCTCAGGTAGAATTGTAAATTCCATGATTTATTTATTATTTTTACAACAATAAACAATAATGTTTTTTTTATTAGGTACTTTTTAACAAAATACGTTAATTTTAATTTTAATTTAAAATCCAAAATATCGTGTGAAAAAGGCCGCAGTATATGTCTATTTATAATAGAATGACACTAAATTTCTAGGATGAAATTTCAATTATGTGAATATTAAATTAGAGAAAGATTTAAAAAATTACCCGAAGTGAATTCAGTGTGAATCTATAAATAAATATTATTTTTAAGGTCATTTCTTAGAGAAAAAAGGAAGTTACGTCTTTAAATAGCAGTTTAAAAAGTTTTTATTTACCATCTCGAAATATTTCTTTTTTTATTAAATAAGTAAATCTCTACTGACTATATACGGGATAAAGAATCATACAATACGGAATGTTTTTAAAAATGACAATTTTTGGGAAAAGAAGTGTAAGAACTTCGTCTTTCGGAAAAACAGTTTGGAATGAAATATTCAAATTGTTTTTCCGAAAAAAAAATTGTAACAAAACACTATGAAATAAAAGTACGAATATATTCTTTAACAAATAATCCCGCCAAAGTCTACAACAGAATGTAAAACTTAAAATATTTATCTCTGTTCCTTTTTCAAAAAATATCTACTTTAAAACTATTTTTATTCCTTATTTATATTTTGTAAAAATGATAATCTTGTTGAGATTTAAAGTTGGAGGAACTTTTTTTATTCTCTGATGTTTGTTTTTCGACATTAAACAACATATACACGTTTTCTTTGGCAGACACATTTATTTGGAAGTTTTTATATTTTTAAATTTAAAAGTGCAATATAAAAACTCTCCTCTGTTTATATAAGATGCTAAAATTATTCTCATTATTCTAAGAAAACGTGCCAATAATAGATCTTAATTTTTTTAATATAGGTTTGAGTGTGTTTTCCTGCTTTTTATTAGAACAAAAATACTTTTGGACTTTTGGTTCCAATATGTTTCTTTGAAATAGACATATGAATTATCCGTGTCAGAACGTTTCTCTTATTCTATATAAATTACCCTTGATGTATATTTCTATAAAATATGCGATTCATAAATTTGAAACTTTTAATAATGAAGCTAAATTATTTAAAAAATAAGCTCAGGATTTTTAAATAAGTATTTGGGTCAATATTATTAGCAATAGCGAATATTTCCAATTAAAATTTGACAGTTTGATATGTTACGAACTAACTGAATTCGGTTCAGTGATAGAAGGGATTAAACACATACATACATAAATAAACAATTCATAAATTACATAAATGTGCAGACGATGACAAAGATCTTTAGAATCTGATTGTGTCTTACCATATCGTAATTTAAATATTGTTCAGACTGTGCCTGATAATTCATTATTTAAATACTTTTTACAATCACTTTAAATCTTAGCTGGTGTAAATAAGCAGAATAAGTTTGTGTGAACAAATTATATACTGCTACTCATTAAAATTGAAGAATTATCAAGGAAGGATGGCACAAAAAATGCATGAAAGAAGGAAAACAGTAAGATATGCAAATGAGTAGCATTTAAAAACAATTGAACAAGGCACACGAGTGAAAAGTGGTATCTCAAACTCTGCATAAAAAAAAGTTACGTAGATGATTTTTCATTTATAAACCACTTCTTAACGCTGGTTGGTTTTGACAGAATCATGTTATGTTTGGTATAAGAAAGAAAAGGGGCTACTAGCACGTGACGAAATTCTATAACAGCAGGATAGTGGCCTATCAGTTGAAAGTGCGGTATATTATTCTGTGATACACTACCCGCAGTGGTAGTGTAACGATGTGAGCCAGTAAGAATACTTCCTTACTGGGTAGCGAAGGACTCACACAGCTTTTTGCTAAAATGCATTTTATTCCAAATTAATTAAAAATAGCATTAAATTCAGTAATAAACGTTTCTTCCCAGCCTTTCACTGAAGAACAGTTCTAGTACCGTTTAAGGTTCAAGAATCTTCAGATGATCGGCCCCGGGTGCGGCTGTCCCAGCTGCCTATTTTGTTGGCATGATCCAAAGTCTCTTCACTCAAACGTTTGCTCCACTGACTCTTCCATTGCGTCTTTCACAGGTCATTGGAGTGCATCTTTCTTGGTCCTCAAGGTGTTTCTGCCCCAAGAAAAATCTATCTAGCGTCTTCGGAAAAGGAAAGAAAACTGATGAGGAAGAAGGTAATGCATAAGATTGAAAGAGATCCAGAAGATCGTCATCCGCTTACTAGCCAACCCTTTAAACCCCTGGGTTGGCTGGCCTCTTTCACGCCTCTAATAATCTCTGATTGGAGCATGTAGTGGTTCTGCACACGGCCCTCCTCGTTGTCGTACCAACTGCATTGGTTCTTTAGAGAAATGGCCACCACGTCTGAAAAAAACTCCGTTGCCTTAGCCTCACATACCATCTGGAGGGACGTCGTCCTGACACTTTTACACTTCGAGTACCCTCCAAGGTATGTTTTTATCACAACATTCCTTTTCATTCAAATTGATTTTGATCCACATGGGCAAATTGACCTGGCAATAGATATTGTTCATTGAAGTGTGTTTTCTATATATCGTGGAGCTTGAACGTTGTCGGAGGGTCAGAGAGAATAGTGGTGTGCTTTCAACACAGCCGCTTTCTAAATCGGCGAGACACGTGTTTACCCCTAGACATGAGGGAAGAATACACGATCTCTTTTGGAAGATTACATTGTTCCATTTGGGCATTCCGGTCGCCTCGTCTATCAAACTTGGCAAGTATTGTAGGGAATTGTTCGACTAATCAGCCGAAGCTACAGTAGAAATCCAATGACTGGCATACGAATTTTGAATCGATAGGTTTAGGAGTGTCATACTGAACGCCAAGCAGAAACTCGTCCTGAAGGCAAAATTGTTGTTAGTTTGTCCTCCTTGTAGTATGGCAAAGCTACTTCAGAAACTTTGAGTCTAGAAGTGAGTTCGTTTGCTGCCAGACAAGTATTCGCATACGGTACTGGGACGATATCTGTACCAACATGGACTGTGCGAGGAGCACTACTGCGGCTTCTCTTAACACTGTAACATAGAGACGAAAGTCAACAGTGGTGCGCCCAAAAGACGAAATGACATACAACACAACAGTATCGTTTTCAGATGATTATCGAATATGCGTGGGACATCATAATTAACATACCCGTGTATAAAAGCAAAGAGGATAGCACACGTGGACTTTCTTCGACATAGTCACCACACGGGCTTTATAACCGGTATGATGGTATGAGCAACATTTGAGTACACGACACAAATACATCCTCTTCTGTAATTTTTACAGTTTAAGTTAAATTTCTCAGATCATAGGGCCGATGGCTGTTTCCTATATCTGACGCCTCAGAAACGTCATTTTTCAACAAAATAGGTCAAACCATGTTGACTTTCATGTCCTGTCATACCAGGACTTGGATGGTGTCCGTCTGCTACCCTATTGAGCATATCAAAATCCTGCTATGGTATGCATAGCTCAGAATTATTTCTTTTTAAATTTGATATCTAATAATTATGCAAGCACATTTTTCATATTGTGAATAGTTTATCTTGTCTTATATAGTATTTTTATCGCTATATTAAGTTTTTATTTTAATTATTATCATTATTAATATTTTTTTTTTATTTTTTGTTATATAGAATCAGCCAAATTATATAAGTATTTCTCTTACGTATATGTAGTTCACTAAAGACTTTTCTGACCTCTTTTCACATTCACTCATTTAAATTTTTTATATGAATTTAACGTTTTAAAATTGTACATTACGTTTGTTTAAAACTGTACGTACGTTTTGTTTAAGTTACGCTTCTTCATGTTTAAAACTACATGAATTATACGGAATTCTATTATATTTCAATCAAAGTTTCTATTAGGAGCAAAATGAAGAAATTACATTGTAAAACAATTGGCTATTTGCTTAACATATCGAAATCACAATTTGTGGAACAATGTATAATGATCCTTGTCGAAAATTATTATGATAAATCTCTTTAAAATGTTAGGTGAAAGTTTTATTTATCGAAAAGAGGCAACTATGTTAAATAAGTAAGTAAGAAAGAAAAATATATATTTTAATTGTTAATCAGACTAACTTAAACCTGAGATAGATAAATATATTATTTGTTTACAAAAGCACTTAACTTTCAAGACAAATGTACACTGAGACGAAAGCAACGATTTTTCCAATTATAATTTGCATAATTACAACAGATTCATGGTTATTGTTTGATAAAGTGCGCTAATTGTTTGAACAAAATCAATTTGTCCCGATTAGATTCTCATGTAAGTAATTGAAGAGGAAAAAGCCTTCATTACGTTATTTTATATTCTGGAGATATAATTGCGGGGTTAATTTTAATAGTGATGATTAAAAAAATCCCCTACTATACTACTAAACTACTTCTCCTACTATAACGATAGATCATTCTATGAACTTTTATTATTTCTCATTTACTTTCCAGATTTGAACATTTCATTCCTTTGTTTGCTAAATGTTTCGCAAGTTATGTTGCTTGCATATCATCTAATGTATTGATTTCATACTATTTAAACTAATGAATTCCATTTGGTTAAAAAGGAACTGGAAAAAATAATGAACTAAGTATTAATTAAAGTAGATTTCAATTAAACCTTTGAGAAGCGTTTTTGTTACTGAGGCAAATTAAGAAAATGTACTTTCTTTCAATTGAAAAGAAATATTATAATACTCAATATTTTTTATTGTATATTTTTTCTAACAATTAACATGTTGAAAAATAGAATTGTATAAAAATAAAGAATATGTTTTAAAATTTGGTAATTAAGGTTGTTTGCTTAGATATTTCCTATTGTTGTATTTATAGTGTTTTCTTTATCGTAAAACTGATTACATATTAACAATTAATCATAAAAGTACTTAAACCTTCAGGATAAAATGAATCATAAGACATACGCATCAATGTTTTCACCCCAATAATAATCAATATTTAGTTCCATTACTACTTCATACATAAACCTATCAATCTAGGTCACACACGATGAGTTACTATGCTTTATTTATTAACCTATCCTATTTTTTTCCATTCCATTAATTTTTTTATGTTTGCAATCTGCTTACAGCTCATTCGAAAGCAATCTGGGATTCGGGTCCATGCACAAATCATTGGTTGTCATTGAATATTTCAGTTTTTTTTCTGACATTATTACCAAAGCAACAGAAAAATATCCAGTTTTCAAAAAATATCCGGTAGAACTCCAAAAGAAGAAAATCGAAGATATAATTAGCAGCTCTTTGGATTTACACTATTCGAATTTTAAAAATGGTGTTAGAGGGAGCATAACTCAAACTTTGTGTTACATGAAGAGGAAAATAGAATTCTTTTTCGTTATGAAAATATATTTTTTGAAAGAACTGTTTTTAACATATAATACGAATAAGTAATAGAATTATTTGAACTACCGATAAGTGACATAGAGGGCACTATCTTGATGGAATAAAACAACTGTTTGGACAAAAAGTAAAACAATGGCAGGTTTTTAATTAAATGACAATGTTTTAACTAAACATTGCTTAATATATTTGTCATTGATTAGAGATCATTGAATTAAACACTATAATTTTAGTCATAACAGTAAAATACATTCATTTTTAGAACATTTAAAGATTTCATCAGAAACGATTTATTTTGTTTGTAAAGGCTTCGAAAGAGTTTTTTTTTTCACAAGAGTTTTCGAAAAAGTTTTTTTGTTCGCAAGAGTTTTCGAAAGATGTTTTTTCATCCATTCTAATACTATTACATTTACCAGTACAAAAAAAAATCCGCCCACGCATGTCTTAGAGACTATGAAATCAACGAAATGAAATATTTATATTTATGTTGGACTGGAATCTAGAAACCTGTGATAGTTTTGCATTTCTAAATCAGAAAAAATCCATTTTGCTAAAAACAGCGTTACGTTAAGTATGGCAAAAAGGAAAGTATAATATTATTTGTCTTTAGGCATACGTAAGAATATATTTCAATTTTTACCCTCATTATGTTCTGCGTGAATGTGTTGAGATATGAAAATTAAACTAAAGTTTAAAAATAATAGCAAAAGTTCCCAGTCATAACAATATTTATCTAAAATGCAATGTAGACAGTACATTTGTTTAATAATTTTGCTTTTAAAATGCTTCATAAGGTACATTCGAACATAATTTTTATTTGTTGTTGACAATGTTTTCATGTTAAGGAAAATGGGAAATTATGGTTAAAATACATTTTTTTCATGGCTTAAATACTGAATGAGAATTGAAAAGTACTGATTAAGATGAACCAGAGAGCTCATCTATGGTATCACATTGTTCCATGATTCATATAGAATTTGTAGTACATTATTTTATCCCATTTTATTTTATTTATTTATCGAATTATTTTTTCGGTAGTTTCAATTAAGATTCTAGCTGATGAAACCATGTTCCAAAACCTATAAAATTTAATGTCATGTAAGCCCTATATACAATCGCTTATCGATAAAATAATTTCATCTCCAAAAAGGAATTTCCTTTGATGTATATATTTTTTTTTTTACTTAATGCAAGAAATCTGAAACCTTTACCATATTTAGTAAAATTCTTACCATGCTTTGCTTTTGGAACATATGACTAGGTTTTTTAATAGTTGATTTTAAATACTGCGTTTGATTGAGAAAGATTCTCAATGTTTATAATACCTGTAGATACTTACAGGAATACGTTTGTTTCCTATATCACTTAAGACTCAATTAGAATGAAACTGATAATGAATAAAAAATGGAAATTCAATCAGAATCTTTATCAGGTTACACAAAAATGTTTAAAAATAAACTAAATAATTAGTAGTCATTTGTAAGTTACACAACGAAACAAAGCTAATGCAAACATGCCAATACGTTTATAAAGATCTAAGTATTTTAATATAATGTCGTGGTGAAAAAACTATTACCTATAAGTTTAAAATAAATAAAACTTATACACATAAATTATAACATTTTCCATATTCGTAACCTGAAAAAATCTCTATAAGCGATTAAATATTTCTAGTGCTCTATAAAGGGATTTTTTGCAACATTATAAGCAGTCGATATTTTTACTAGTTAAACCCTTCATTAAGGAAATGTGATTCTGTAACTGAGAAAAAATATATTTCTTTGTAGCCCTTGTTCATCTATCATTCAATCATTCCTTGAGTTTCGTAATATATCTTTCAAATATTTTTACTTTTTTTTTATTTTGTCATTTCTACAGCAAAAATTTAATTTATCATCTTTTACATATTATAATATTAATCATGGAAAGAATGATTTCTTTCCTGCGAATTTTTTTTCAAACAATTTTTTCTTAAATTTAGATTTTCTTTTTAAATCAACCATTGACAATAACTTTTTTTTTTACTTTGGCATTGCAATTTGTTTTAAAACATTTATATGTAAATTCCAGCCTAAATTTGCATATACATTTAATTGTAAGAAAAATGAGTTTGTGTTATTTTTCCCTTCTATTTTTCGTACTTTCAATTTTATATAAAAGAGTTCATTTTTAAGTTTTTTTTAAATAAATCAACAACTTATTTAATCAGGTTTTCTTTTTTAAGTTTTGTAAGCTTAATAATATTTTTTTATTTTTTTAAAATTAAATTTTCTATTTGAATTAAACTTATAGATATATTTCCATTTTAAACCCAGG
>BMAV01019884.1:205340-221230 GCA_019973955.1 Trichonephila inaurata madagascariensis
TATATATATATATATATATATATATATATATATATATATATATATATTTGTGTGTGTGTGTCTTAAAAGGATATATATATATATATATCCTTTTAAGAGAAATTTTTTTTGTATTTAAAAACAGTAATTCAAATGTAAATTTTAATACAATTAAGAAAATTAGACTAATTATTTTAAAATCAAATTATAACTAATAAGGGTGTATTTATTTTCCTTAGGTATTTATTATATTTAACTTTCTCAAATGAAAAAGAAGCTTTAAGGTATCTAACTAGGTTGGAAAGGTTTGTTTTAGGTGTTAGATGTTAGGGCTATTAGAAAAAAAAAGTTATTGTGGAAGAAGAAAGAAAAATATATAAAACTAGAGAATTTTAAGATATATTTTTCTTATGTTAAATCTTAACTCATTGGCACAAAAGCCCATGAGGGCTAAGACCTACTGTGCCCATCGCAAATTTCGTAACCTTGGGCGCTGAGGTGCACTAGCAGATGTTACAGTCAGGTGGTCAATTTGACGCGAAGCCTTCTGTGTTTAATTTCGAAGCAAGCTTGGTACTTATTTATCGATCCATTGAAAGGATAAAAGGCAAATATTTTTTATACTTACTGTATGTAATTTATAAGAATGCTTTTAAATATGTTTTTTGAAAAATAAAATTTTTACGATAGTTTATGCATGAAAAATGGGATAACTCCAAAAGAAAAAAAAACAATAAAATTCAATGAAATTTTTATTACTTACGGGATGATGCGCTTTAGAGTACAAAAAACCGGTTTTAAGATGGTTACATTTAATCACATTTTACAGCCATTTTTAGCATAAAACATAAAATAAAATTCACGAAATATCATTGTCAAATTTGAATGCTTATAAAATATTTATTTCTTAAAGTATTTTTCTTGCCCTGCGTTTTGTGTCACTTTAGATGGATCAAGAAGTTTATCAATGTAATTAAAATGTCATTATATCCGATATATTTTTGTTTGTGCTGCTTTCCTTAACAATGAAGTTTTGCAAATTTTTTTTCTTAAAATGGTTTTTTTTTTCAAAATCAAGGGATGTGATCCATGTTATTTATACCCGTGCCTAAAAGTAAGCCAAGAAACATATATAGGTTTGTGAAGTCCCCGCCGATGGTGACACCCGTTACTCTTTTCACGTGACCTGTGTCTTTGGGGAGGAACGAAGAACTACTAAAGTCATTTATACTAAAATCTGTTTATTAAGATCTTCAATTAAACATAATACAACATCAAAAATAACCTAAAGAGGAGGATCAAGAATGAGAAGACGCAACATGTATTACCAAATCAAAAGCGCAACTAACCACTGAATCTTACTTTATAGATTACATAATATCTCAATAGTAAATGCTTTATATTTAAAGTTT
Organism: Trichonephila inaurata madagascariensis; assembly: GCA_019973955.1. Classification (NCBI taxonomy): domain Eukaryota; kingdom Metazoa; phylum Arthropoda; class Arachnida; order Araneae; family Nephilidae; genus Trichonephila; species Trichonephila inaurata. The sequence continues at coordinate 206,732 of BMAV01019884.1, forward strand.
AATTTATCAAGCGTACCGCTTTATCCTAGATAAACAGCTACAGTCTTTATAACTTCTGTTCTGGCTTTAATCCGGCTATACTCCTTTGGGCTCTGACCCACTTTTGTTTAATTTGCACCGGAACTATTAGGCTAATTCCCAGACTAAGAATTCCTCTTCTAGACTCTATTTCATATCACCTTGAGACTACCTTTATACTTAGCAACCACAAGAATGTTAAACTTCCCATATATATATGATTCCTAATTTATATATACCCGTTCTTCTTCTTGCGTTGGTTGGAAAGAATTGCCATTCTAGCCCCAATTAAATCCCAAGAGGACAGTTAATTGAAATCGTGATGAATGCCCCGTCGCAGGATATCCCACGGAACTATTTTTTGTAAAAGGTTGGATCATATTCCTTTACAGAGGATGGCAATTTTAATTAAAATAGCATTCCAGACCAACGGCATTTGGCGGACTTACGAAACACCGACATAAATAATATTCAAGCAGAGGCCTACTAACCACACCGTTAGATAAAGACGTATAGCGCTTTTGTGCGCAACCGCGTTCGTTCGCTAACCAAATGGTAAGTTTCAGCCACATGTCACCTAATGAGTTTTTTTTAGAATTATATCACGCGTCCTCCTAGAGAAAATTATCGAACTTTCTATTTCTTTAATATTTGCATGTTTTAATTCCTATTGCCCTATAAATACTCCCCCAGTAAACTTTTCCCTATAACTTGAAATAAATTATTTTACTTTTTTTTTCAAGAAGCCTCTTCGTTTACATTACTTGAATTCGAATTGTGAAACTGAACCCGTAAATTATTAAAACCCCTAGACACGTCGCCATTAACACCTCGCTATCTGAAGAGTATAACTTTTTCGGGGAGATTTTGGTTAGTCACCCAAGCATATTTTTCGTTTGTTATATATTGCATTAAAACAAACGTTAGTATGTTTCCAGTGTGAAATGAAAACAAACTAATTCATAATTAAAATTTCTTCCATATTCTTATGTTGATATATACTTTCTGACATTATAATATGTCTATGTGTCAAATTTTGTGGCAACAGTGTAAATAGTTCATTAGTTTTCACCGATTTTATGTTTGTGACCTTAATTTTGGATATGAGTATGAATAATAATAATGACTCTCTAAACCTCTTTATGTTTATTAAAACAATAATTTTTTCCTGAAAATCTATTTTTGAAAAATTGATCTCCGAACATAGTCGAATGTCTTTGTTTTAAACTTTTAATTCAGGATTTATAAATTTGAATAATTAAAAAGTGGTACTTAAATGTTTGCATTACTTATCGACTGTATTATTCGAAACAATTGTAAAACTACGAATAAGTTTCTGTTATTTCTTTATCCTTCTGTGCTTCAAAAATATAAGTACTATCAGTGTGGACCTCTCCATAAAAGACACCTATTCAGATCTTGTACTTGATTTTTTAAGAGTCAGCAATCGTATAGATCTTGTTTCACTCTCGCCTATCTGATGAGAATTAACTTCCACAACAACTGAAAATGTAATAGGAATTTTTCTTTTAAACTTTCACTTTACAAAATGTTCTTTCTTCCACATAATAGCAAAATTGTAAAAATGTTCCTTGCAATTTCTAGAAACTTGAAATCATAATTTAACAAAAAAATGCAAATATATAAACCTAGGAAAATCTAGTCTAAAAATAAATCTACGAGGAATTGTACTTAAGTTAATGAGTTAATAACTTAATAAAAAAAAAATCAATGTACATTTCGAAATCTTTGTCGAGGAATTTGCTTCCCAGTTCAGTGAGAAACAATTTGAAATGGACTTGAGATTAACGCAATTTTTCTTTAGCTTGCAATAACTTCTACTCACTATGTTAATTTATGAAGGCATGTAATAGTAGGAATTTATATAATCCTTATATTGCGTAAGTTTAAATAACATGTGTTCTTATTTAATTTAATTTAGAAAGTAAAATAAAAATTATTCGAATGTTAAGTAACGTAGTTACTACAGCATAGAATACCTGCGAATATTAAAAAAAGAAAAAAATTAATTATTTTACAGCTAGGCAAGACAAAAGAGAAAAAAAATACGAGTTTGTGTCGTTCCTGTCTAATTAATCTGCACTCCTGCTTACCTGAATCATATTACTTTTGAGATTTTTTTTTACTTAGAGATAATTTTGTGTTTGCTCTCATAAACAATTAGATTTATGTTTCTCAGGGAAACAGAATGCAATAATGACACTCATTATACGGAACAGAGTTCCTCTTTTTGTTAGAAAGTTAAATTTACTGGTAGATGTCTCTTTACTTTAAATACCATGTACGTTCCCAAATATATCTATATTGAGTGTGTAAAAAACTAAACTTAAAAGTGTGTTATTTATATATTCTGTGTACATTTTATTTATTACTTTTTTAAATTGAACTCTTAGTTGTTATCTTTGGTATCGATTGTTACTTGATTCTTGTTTTTTGTTTTATACATTTTGTATCTTCAAAATATTTTTAAAAACGTTGCAACTTATATGTAATCTAAGCATTTTTCAAATATTAAATGTACACAAAGCGTTTTTTTCACTTTAGATGTTTTGTTGTTTGGATGCTGGTTTTTATAGATATTTGGGGTTTACTTTACTATTAACCTTCTACATCAGACAGAAAATAACGAAGTATTTGGTTTTGATTATAATTTAATTCTTTAGTTTCATACTCTAAATCATTTTATTTTAAAAGGAAAAAAGAAATTACCCCAAGAAAACTTATGTTGTTTTTTTTAAGTTAAAATGGCAATATTAATTTTTTATCTTCAAAAAATAAGTCAAAAAACCTCACTGGTATCTAAATATATCTTCATAAATAAAATAATAAATGAAATAAGTAAAATTTAAATGTTTAAAAAACGAATGTTAAAAAGAAAAGAATATTTTGTAGATGCCAGGAGTTTGATCTAAAATACCAATGCAAAAGTTGTAAAGAAGTTGAATCAATGAATTTACATTCAGAAATTAAGGTCATCGATAAGAAAAACTTCAAGTGGATTTCATCTTTTAATTTCCCAGAAAATTTATGAGATTGGCAGGAATATTATACAGTATGAAGAAGGGGTATTACGTAGAGATATGGGAATATATGTACTATAAGAAAATTATTCAAATTTACAGAGAGGTCATACAGCATGGTTGTATTCAATCTAATGTAAATGTATATCATTTGTTTGTTTTTGTTTTGTGAATGAACTTCCACGATTGGCATCCAGAAAATTTTGCTCAAAGTACCAAAGTACTGTGCTTAGAGTCACAGTACTTCGAGCAAAGTACTGTGACTCTAAGCACAGTATTGAGACTCTTAACACAGTGTAAGCACGTATTGTAACTCTAAGAAAATTTAACTACTCTTCAGTTTAATTCAGTGCTTCTCAATTTTTCAACATTTGCGATGCTGCTTTCGTTTTTAATTTCCCCCCCCCCCCCCCCCTCCATATAGTAACAATACATTGAATTAAATAATGTATTGCGACACTAAAGCTACAATACGATTTCACACAATTATAAACCGTACAAATTATCATGATAAGTATTAAATTTTGAATATTACAAGCTCATCGAGGGTCACTAATAATTATTAAACTTGTTCTTATTGATAAATGAGTTATCAAATATACATTAAGCAAAACTGATACATTTATAAGTATATTACATTGTAAATGTGCATTTTATTTTTATTATGTCAAAATGCTTTTTTTTTTTGAGCTTTTAGTAAATTAATAATTTTTAAAAAAATTAATCTTCCATTTTCGATAAGCATATGCTACCATCTAGGGTTATCACGCCTAGGGTTATCGTGCTCCACAGTTTAAGAAACGCTGGTTTAAAGTTTTAACTAATTTCATTCACATATAATTTGTATTTTTATAGTTTTGTTAAGGTAATTTAGTCCAAAAATGAAATAAATATGGTTTCTTACCACTAGTTAATTTTATTCCAAAATTTCACCTCCTTTATGGTAATAAATCTCACTTTGTTAGTATTAGAATTATTAATTCAGTTCATTGCGTAAATCGTTTACACCATTAAAAGAAAAGATATGTCAATTAACAGATCCTTCTTCTTCCGATTACATTATGTTTTTGATAAAACCAATGATCTAAAGTGCACTTTTAATTTTAGTGCAAAATTTTATCTCACAAATACATTCTTATTTTATGTGAGAGTTAACAATGATAAAAATAGACTCTACAAGCATTTAAAATGCATGTATCGTGAACGAAAATACGGTCGCTTGAAAAGTGGATGCTATTTAGCTATAGGATTATGTAGATGGGAAGAACTTTGAGATCAACTGTCTTTTAAGGTACCATCACAATTTCTGAATATTAGAAACTGTCTTCAAGAAGATAGTTAATTGTTATACTCAAAGAAGAGTTTTCACTGTAAACAAATTGGATTTTAAAAGGAAACAAATATAATAACATATACCATTTGTTCTCATATACATTGATGTTTTTCTCCAAATCTCATTATCTTCCATTTCCTAAGTAATATTTCCCATTGCACAATGGTATTATCCAAATTATCACTGGAAAGCATCTTCCTTATTTTCCATGTACTTCACGGGTAATAGGTTTCCTACGGTATCCTTTCCAAGGCTGACCATTACACGAACTTGCGGTCGGAAATTGTTTGTATTTCCTATTTTATTCTGGGATTTGTGGGATTAGGAAAGGGGAGTCCCAAGTGAAGGCTAATAGTGGTCATATTTCTCATTTCCCTTTTCAGCGAAGCGCGAAAGTAATTAACAGACAGAAGTTAAATTCTTTTAGACCTGAAAGCCATTAATAAATTGTGATATCTAGTAAATTTACAGTACGAAACATTTATTCTGAGTATTTCAAAATTTCACAAACCGTTTTTAAAGAGTTTATTTATAAAGGATTATAAAAGAAACAAAGTATTCAAAATATATTTCATATTTGAAACTTTTTTTGTAAAATATAGCTTTTGTATTTGGACAACTTTTAGTAAGCATTTACAATTTCTTTTTAAAAGCATTTTAATGATATAATGTCATGTAACCAAGGAGCTACAATTTATTTATATCCTAGACCTAGTTTTATTATTTCAACCCAATTTAACCGAAAAAAAAATTCTTTCCTCTTAAAAAAAGTAGCTACAAAACTAATACCTCTCTTAAGTAAACATTTCACCATTTTCGTTTAAATGAATTTTTAAATTCTTTATAATACAATGAAATTGGCACTTTTAAAATCAATACATATTATAAAAGAAGCTGTTGAAAATAGTTTTATGAATTTTCTCTGCTTTATATTTCATAATAAATTATACACAAAAAACTATTAAATTATACAAACCAGAATATGCAAATACAGTAATTATGATATTCAATCATATTGAGTGTGACGTTCAATGGTGTGTTACACGAACATGAACACACAACTAAATGATTACAATTTGATTTCGTACACAGCTGGGTATTCAAACTGCAACACCAGAAAGGGAAGCAACTAATACAATTTTACTTATTGTACATAAATTATACATAATAGAAGGAAGACATGATTCAATTTGTAGTCAGTTTAGGAATATACAGGATCCGAAATTAGTAAACAGCTGCCAAACGAGTTAGCTAAAGCGGCTCCAATCCAGTTAGGCATCGCGTTAAAATATGCTTGGATGACAGATAAGAGGAAACCATTCCATATTGCTTCCAGTCTATATACGGGCAGAAGTAGCCCAGTGGTCAAAGTATCGGATCATAACAGGCATGTCATAAGTTCGAGCCCAGGACCACTAAAGACCCGCCGTGTAAGGCAGCGATGCACATTAAATCTGTCGAGAGCTGAAACGTCCTCCCGTTGGTGTGGTGTGGTAGTTAGGAGAGGGGGTGCCAGCTCAGGTGTCGTCCACGTCACTTGACCATGGGTCAAAATTATGAGCCCTCGTGTAGCAGAACAGTGCGACGATAATATTCACTCACTCACTCAAAACTATACACACTTCACCAAGCGTAATGGCTTGCGAACAGTGACGGCCCTGGCTCTCAGTAACCCATGAACCGATATTTTTAATAGGTGAGAGATCTGAAAAACATGTTAGATTGGGAAACAGTTGAATATAATCTGATCTGTGTCGATTTTGATTGATTGATTGAATATTAACGTCTCACTGTTCAGCTACACGAGAACTTTTGACGACGGACCACGTAATTTTGAACCATGGTAAAGTGATGTGGACGACATCTGAGCTGGCACCCCCTCTCGTAACTATCACACCACACCAACGGGAGGACGTTTGAGCAATCGACAGATTTAACGTGTATCGCTGCCCTACACGGCGGATCTTTAGTGGTACGGGGCAAGCCACCATCCGACCGATACCTATACCACTAAGCTACCGCGGCCACCTGATCTGTGTCGAAGCAGGGTACTTCTTACAGAGATCAGTTGTTACATAATTGAAAAATAATATTATTTCAGAGTTTGATAGAGTTTGTTTTCCTTTTCTTTGACACTTCTGTGAGTATTCCTTTAAATGTTTTTTTTTTCTTTTTAATTAACAAACAGTAAACATTATACTTCATTTTTTTTTAAAATAATTATACTTTTTGTTAGTTTCGTTGTTTTTGTTGTTACTAATGCACCTGATCGGCAAAGGCCAGATCAAGGCCCACGAAATTCATCATAGTAAAGGGCTAAGTGACGTTTGTCATTAGCCGTAGCTTTGAGCACCATACAGGTGACAGAACGATTTATCTCGGTTTCACCCCAATTTAGAGGGAGAACACCCTGGGGGGGGTAAGTTTTTATTTTAAAATTGTACAATGTTCTATTTCTAAAATTTTATTTTCTCAACTGAATTTATTTTTGATTCATCATCAATAAAGCTGAGTATATTTAAAAATGAGTTGTTCATAGTTCTTTGTGACTAATTTGTTCACTTACTTTTCGTATATCTTATTTTGATATATATAACCTTTCTTCTTATTATTTATTTTATATACATGCGTAATATATAGGAAATGTAAACAATTTTATACTGAAAATACACACAGACTAAAACAAAACAAACACAAAAATAATTCATATTACTTCAACATTAGTATACATAGAGAGAGAGACAGAATTTGAAGATAGTAATATGTATTTCAAGACAGAGAGAAAGAATGTGTGTAAACGAGAATTATCTAAAAAACTGATGTAAAAAAAATATGAAAAGTAAAAAATATTTACGGTTTTTTTTTAACTTCATAGTGCGTTTAAGATAATTTTGGCGAAAAAAGTATTTTATCATCCTCAATTCTTTAAATAGTATTTAAATTGTGAGTATTAAAATCTTGATTATACGATTCATGAAACAAAAATTTTGCTATGTTTTTGCAGCATCTCTCTCTACTTTTTGTAAATATGATTTCACATAGAACAAAATTCTCTTAATAATAGCCTCTACAATTTTTCAGCAGAAGGAATGCAGTCTAAATATTTCTATAAGACAGAGAAAATCGCAAGAACAGGATTTTAATGTAAAAGAATTTACGCGGGAGTTTATTTTATGACTCTTCGTTTGTGTTTAAAAAAAACTTAGAAGCGTAATATGGATTATAAGATACTATTGCACTGATAGATTGTACTGATTTAACAAGTAAGCAGTGGTAAGGATAAAATATGTTTTGACTGAAACAATGGCAGAAATATTTTGATTCCTGAAACTCAAAGAAGTTTTAAAAACTAAAAACCAAACTCAGTATGTAAGCACATACATTAGAATGTTCATTATTAATTGATTTTGTGTTCTGTAGTTTGATAAATTATATAATATTTTCTTTGAAAACGGGATATATATAGTTAAAAATTATTTTGATAGATGTTGTTTACCACCAAATATTTTTTTAATAATACGTTTTTGAGCCTTTCCACTTCAATTGTTATAAACAGCCCCAAGACCACTTTGATTAATTACAAAATCACAAGTTCGGTAAAATGGTTCTTCTGAATATTTGAAAAATGACACTGTTCTTAAAAAATACGCAATAACATAAAAGCTCTGCTTTAAATTGCTTAAGTTTTGAACTGTTTTCTTCGCCAAATTTAGATGAAAAGAAAATGTAAAAATATTATGGAAAACAAATAAAATACTAAATATTAGTTTTGGAGAAAGCCATGTCTAATAAAAATACGTTTCCATTTCTAAAAGAAGTTATTGCATTTTCTGCTTTTCGGTTCAACTATTCAGAATTTCTACTGTATAGAAGATATAAAGGGCAATTTATTATTTACACATGTATTAAACCAAATGAATATATGTATATATACACTTACAGATATTATAGAAAATTTAGCAAAGTTAGAAATAAGAATTTAATATTTCTTTTTAAAGTACAAAAAAGAAGTAAAACAAATTTGTTCTTCCTCAGACAATTTTTCTTTCTAAAAGATAATATTCTTGAAATGAGATTCTGAACAAATGTTTAAATCTTCCATCTCATTCTAAAGTGAAAGTATTTCTGTTTCTATAAAAGGAATTCAGCCTACACATCTAGTTTGTTTAAAGATAAAACAATGATATTGAAAAATGCAGAACTATTTTCAATCCATGAAATATAACGGAATGTGTTAACTTTATCTTTCTAAAATTATAAGGAAATACATAATATTTATTTTTTTTTAAAAAAATGAAGCAAAAGTATTGCCTGATGTTGTTTCAATACTTATTTAGATTATGGGAATTAGTCTATTTAATACGGAGACAAATTATTCATATCTACCTAGCAACGGATTTTAAGAAAAACTTTGAGAAAAAATTTCACCTGTAATTTAAATCCAAAAAGAAAATAAATATTTTAGAGAAAAAAGTTGAACTCAGAAATAATGACAGAAAAAATTTAAAATCATAACAGTTTTTCAAAGTTCTTAATTTACCTTTTCAGTATTATAATCCTGTTTTTACCTAAAGACCAAAAACGCATTTTTTTCGAAACATTTATTTTCAATAAAACAAGTAACAAAAAAAAAATTATGTCAATTCCTACTTAGATCAACAAAGAAAAATTTTATTTTAACTACTTTTTATTAAATAGTTACAATTAATATAAATATGTACATACATATGGCAGAATTTCAACATTAAGTGGTAATTCATTTTTATTAATTATCATTAAAGTATCCTATTGTCATCCAAAACAATCGTGTATATAAAATTTCAGTTCAACTGAATGCTTTAACACGTGAGTAAAAAGCCTTTTCAAGTTTTGACACAAGTCACCAAAATGATTGCTAAGTCGCCATAAATGATGCCAAAGTGGCTGTATTTGTAATTCTTTAAATAATTAGTTTTAATCGATTAATTTTTATAAATTATAATTAAATTATTGTATTGTCATCCAAAACAATCATGTATATAAAATTTCAGCTGAACTGAGCGCTTTAAAATGTATTTTATTAACGATTGAAAATTCCACCAAAATAAATAAATAAATATATAGAGAGAGAGTGTGAGCTAATAGTATAATTGAAAAACATAATTTTGAGGGTTTGAAAAAGTGGAAATCTACATTTAGCGTAACGGGAAAGTTTGAGAGTGGGGTACCTGTTCAGGTATCGCTTTCGTCACGTGATCGAGACTCAAAATTACAGAATCGGTTGTCTAAATTCCTCGCGTAGCACCAAAGTGTGAGGTTAATAATTATCAAATGAAATTACTAATGTAATATATAACAGAATTTTCAATCATTTGATAGCTGTTTTTTACTTATTCAAAACAAATTTCGATTGCTAATTGAAATCAGCCTGAAAAACGCAAAATAAGTCAAACTTACACTTGTAAAATTGTATAAATATCTCATAATCTTATTTACAAATTTTAAAACTTGTGACAGGTCTATCCGCGTTCTTTCAAATGCTAATCCTCTCGGGGAATATTGGGTCTTTAAAAATTATTATAATATAAACTTTCCCCGAAGAAGAAGATGTGAGTATGTAAATAAAGTCTTGTACATAAAGATTAGACTTTCAAGTTAGAAGGAGAGAGACGTTAGTCTGCTAACGGATAGGAGTGGTTGATTAAATGTGAAGTGAAGCGTGAGTTCTTCGTAGCTGATTAGTGTAATATTAAAGATTGCCAATTTGTCAGCTAGTAATTATATTAGATTAGGTCACCTGGAAGTAGAAAATATATTGCTTAGACGTAAGTGATTCAATTTATTAAGACTTCTCGTATCTCATCTACCTCGCTATTTCTCTCCGTATTTAGTATTTGGGTGCATCTCTTCACTTTGTTAATAGAATTTGTGTTGTTGTTCATTACTAGGAATAAATAATAGTTATTTTTATTATGGATAATCTTCCTTCAGACTCTCCCGCACTCATGGACGTCACGGGACAACCATTACAAACTGAAGGGAAAAAAAGAGATTACAAATGATACAGATTTGTTTAATGTTGTTCATTGTAATCTTAGAATCATCACTTAAAGAATTTTACAATCACGTATCTTTTAATTTACCCTTAAAATTACATATTTCATAAAAAGTAAGCATTTTTAATTTATGTAAATACATATCTCTGTTTTATTACATTACAACATAACCACAAGGATCAAAAGAAGAGTCAACTTAGATAAGTACTTCAAGTCGTAGAGAAGATCGTACTGACAGCGGTATTTTTATTAGGACCCCCCTCCCTCCCACCTTGAGACGACAATAAAGCAATACAAACCTGTCGCTTGTTTTGTCTTCAGAAGTGAGTTAATTGCGATTAATAAAGGGCTTGATGCTGTGATACCTCCCGACCAGGGAGTACCATCTCTTCATCTACACGACCTACATTTGTAGGAAGAAATTATTGATCACCCAAATTCACCATAATAAATCTAATTTATATTATTCCAATATATTGATCAAAACAACACAAGTCTTACTATAGGGAAGTAATCAGGAGTGATGCAACGTATTTCTAAATTCTAAGTAAATAGCGCTTGAAATCCTAAGCACTATCTTTGTGAGAAGTTACCTTAAGAATCTTTATCTACCTTAGATTCCTTAACACGCTAAAGACCGTTCTATAATTACGCTTTTATATTTAATGTATTACCATCAGCTCAAAGCGATCACCATCTCATCTTTCATTCTCCTTCCATTTATTCCTATATTTAGTATTCTACGCGAATACTAAAGCTCCATTATATATCTATTAAATAATCTGCATATCGCGGTTTCTTCTTGAGAGGATTGGATATGAAATAAAGCCATTCTGGTCCCGAAGATTCCCCAAGAGGATCAGTATGAAAATCCAATAAAGCCCCGTCACAGTGCTATCATATCTTATGATTGCGATTTGGGGAAACTATGAATTTTATCGGACAGCTGCAGTGCACCGCATCATCTTAGTTGATTGGCCTCCACAAACGATAAAACCAGCATTTCTATTCTGGTCAAACTGAGGAAGGTCTCTCAGACCCACGATGTCCACCTCCAATGGACACCATTACATGTTAACATTAGTAGTAATGAGATCGCTTATATAAACTGGCTAAACAGGGTAGTGAGAATGAAATGGCTACTGGCACTTCACTCACTTATCAAGAGCTGTACTCCAGCGTTTATCAAACTGTGGGGTGCGCCTCCTTTGGGGGGGCATGATAACTCTACGAGGGGGCGTGAGTATATTGAAAAATCAAAAAAAAAAAAGATAATGTAAAAAAATTACTAATTTACTTAATTAATAATTACTAATTATTTCATAATTAATTTAACAATACTAATTTAAGAACAAGTACAATAGTTACCAGGGATCCCATGTTTGTGTCATATATGGAACTATACAAAAAGTAATACTTATCTGGATAATGTGTGTGGTTTATAATTAATCCCTTAACTGTCAATTAAAAGTTATGCAATTCACTTCCAAATGACATCGTTTTCCACGTAGGCGGGCTTATGTGATGTATACCGCGGCGGGGGGGGCAGAAAAATAATAAACAAGCAAATCCACTGAAATAAGTACATCCTTTGCAAACTCTGTCCTTTTATTTTATTCCAAAGCCTTTCGAATAATTGTATAGATAGCATTGCACACAAAAGATCGTACTATTGACAAACGTATATATACGTCTGGGGAAAATAATGTTTTAGCTGAGCGATACGTTTGTATGCGCGGGGGGAACTTAAGAGGTTTAAAAATCCTATTGTATCTATTGTATCTTTAGCATCAAAACATCATATTATTGAATTCAACACATTGTTATTGTATGGGGGGGAGCGATGAAAATTATATGATTGAATATTGGGTCGTAAGTATTGAAAGTTTGAGAATCACTGCTGTGCTCTAATGCAAGATCTAAATTAAATTAATTATAGAGTATTCCACACCCAAGCATCAATGATATACAGGAACATCCCTTGGCTCTCTGCTGAAAATAAATGTGATCGTGGCTCCCAAACTGCTCCAATTAGAGTGCCACTTGAAATGTGTTTCCTTTGAAAGTGGCAGAAAAATTGACCCCACACTTGTAAGAAATGCTGTGACAATCGAGCTTCACCGGATCATATTCTGAGATACATTGGACTTTTTAAGGGGAGACTTAACATCCGATCTCTTTAATGATATAAATTTTTTGAAAGTCAACAACCTTTCGGTTCTGATCTGACATATGTCAGATCGTTCGAGGATAAGAAACAACAACATTAAATCCAGAAAGAGTTTTTTTTATAATTGAAATAAGGCTCTTTCTTAAGCATTAAAATATAATTTGGAGTAAAGAAGTTTTAAACGCTATTATTATTCACACACTATTCAAGAGGCGAGAGAATCCATAATTGTTCTGTATTAACTATAATTAAAGAGAAACGAGAGTATATGGTTTAAATAATTCTTAAGGTATATACGTTACTAGTGCACATTGTATAATATACATTAGGAAAACGTGGTGTATAAAAATAAATAAAAATAAAAGTAAATTACTTTATTTTAAAGGATACTAAAGATATTTTAAGGGCAGTAGGCTGAAATGAAAGAATGAAAGAAACAATTTATGATCCAAACGTGAGGTAGCGTAGAATACAGGTAAATAGAGGAGTGTTTGGAATGATGGCGCTAGCCATCCATTTCCATTGACTTCTCATTTTATTTATTCATATATTTTATCTTCCTTACTGAATAATTTATTGCGTGATGAGTTCTGTAAAAAAAATAAGACCCTATTGACCTTCATGATCAAACTGAAGTAAAGACAAGTGTTTGGCAGTGGGTTTAAAAACTGTGAACTTGAAGAAATAAAAAAAATTGTACCATTATAGAATTATTGAATCATAAAATGGATACTTTTTACAATGCATCTCTAAAGGTGTGTAACATTTAACAAGATATAGAATATAGTTCGCGCTACTTTTTTTTTTTTTTTTTTTGTAATTTCTTCAAGTAACTTATTGCAGGTATTTCCACATTCCAGGAATTGATAACAGTTATTCAGAAATCTGCTCTTCTGTTACTTTCTTATTATAAAAAAATTATTATAGCTGAAGTATTAAACAAAAAAATTTTTATTTTGTTTTGGGATAAGAGGTTTTCTGCTTTGTCATATTCAGTTTGAAGAATATGGGGAACAATAAGCTCAATGATAAAAATCATGTTTTTACAAATAAAACATCAAAAGGTTGAAATGAAGCAATATGTAGTAACAAGGAAAAAAACTGATTTTTGCAATGAAAAAACTTACAAAACCAAACCAAGCTATCAGTTACAACTTCCAAAATTGTCTCGACTTCTTAATAATCAATAGATATTAGGTAGACAAAGTTAATATATATATTCGCTTTGTACATTATATTATACATGACTGTAAAAAAAATTAAATTTTTCAGAAATAACTTATAAGCCCCGTTAATAGAAACATTGATTTTTCTATGAAATATGTTATACATTTCTATTTGAAGTATTTTGCTATTTATCCTTGGAAATTGTCCCTACAGCATGACTTTTTCATTTGGTTCCATTTTGATAAAATACTGCTGAATCAATAATTATAATTTAATATTTAGAATCCTGTGATTTGATGGAATAATTATTAATTGCAATGTATGCATAAATCATTTTATAATACTTTCAACACAGCTCTAATTATTTGTCCTAGAAACAATTTTTTTTCGGACATTTTACAAAATTTATCAGAAAGTATGAAAAATATTCTACATTTTTCAACTAAATCTACAGGACTTAAAATGTATTCAATTTCAAAATAAATCAGAGAATTAAAAATAATACTGAGAATTCTCTATGTAAACAATATATACCAAATATTTGTAAATATTATTTTTGTAAATTGATAACGAGAATTAAGAAATCGATATAACAGCAATATATATATATATATATATATATATATATATATAACACAGAAAAATATGATTTAATTTGGCATCATATGATCTTTCTACTGCATAATATAACGAGAGAGATCAATTAGGATATTAATAATTACAAGAGCCTCAATT
>BMAV01019884.1:221330-236845 GCA_019973955.1 Trichonephila inaurata madagascariensis
TTTTTTATCCTATTTGGAAATTTTTAGCAGACTTTGGAATAATACATATCCAGCGATAGCTATATAATACAGCTATATATACATATATTTGATAGCTATATAAAACAAAATTTTTACTTTGGCATGGTTGAGAAAGATTTGTGAGAGAGAAAGTTATATATTGATCCTTCCGCACTTCCACCATGTAGTTTAATGAAGGAAATTGTCAGCCGATGTACAATTAGAAGACTTGGAACTCACCAGGAGTATCCCAAGATAGAGTTATATTGCATCAGGTTAAAGATCCATCAAAAATCCCACTACATCGCTAGCTGCAATATTAACACCAGATCAGCGTCTCTTTGGGGACACAGAAGAAGCCCCTCAAACCCTTATCTGTAGCCGAATGACATGAACAGTTTCGTTCAGTGACTTATCTGAAGTGAAACATGTGCCAAAAGGGACAATAATTATTGAGAACATAAATTTCCTCCCTATGGGGCATCATGAACGACAAAGATGTGTTGCGGAAGATTAATAGATTTAGTAATAAATATGCAGATTAGAAAATAAATATGCAAATTAAAAAATATGTTCCTGCCTAAAGTTGACTGAATGACTAGAATTAATTTTATCTTTGCACAACTATCCACGCACGTTCCATATCACGATTATCACATGTTTAGTATTGAATATTTCTTGCGTCTTATTTCTTATATCAAGAACTCCACGTTAAAACCATAAAATTATTTCTTCTTTTTGAGTACACAAGTAGTTGCGTGTGTAGAGTGTAGCTTCCACAGCATATTTTTAGTCGAGTCAACTAGTGGGAAAGAGAATGTTATTTTCTAGAGTTTGAGGAAGAGGCAAACAACAATGAATTCCAGCTGATCACATCTGAAGACACCCTGGTGATTTGCATCTAAAAAACTAGCCTCCGACTGTCTGCCCCTTCTATTATGTGCGGCACAAATTGACTCGTGTGGAAGGGCCTTAACTCTAGTACCACTCCTCAGCATTCTATTATATCTTAACTTCTCCATGAGTAGAATAAATATAGCATATGTGTTTCAACGTAAAACATTTAAATTTCTGACTATTACTTCATACATTTAAAGGCATTTAGACTTCAACGAACGTCTTCACTTAAGTTCAACGTAAATATTTTATAACGGCAAGAATAGGGAAACGTCTTCAACAAGTACACCATTATTCTATCGGTATCCTTATTTATTCGGCAGAGTCGGGGAAAGAGATTATAATTCAATAAAAGTTTATCGAAAGCTTTCCTCCATAAAATAAGGGATACTTTCTTATTTTATGTGTGTTTTAACAATCCTAAAAGAGTTCGTTCTACGGAAAATAGTGCCTTAACTTAAAAAGCGTGAATACATCATGGGAGAAACTGATACTCAATGAAAGATGGATTTTTGTTAAGCCCTGGAGTTGTGTAAAAAAAATAAATTCTTGATGTAGGCACTAATATTTTGAGACTTACAATGCAGACAAATTCAAAGTTTATCATAAATAATTTTAAAAAGATTAATCCATTATATTTCATAAAATCTTTTATCTTATATATATCCTTTTACGATATATTAATCATTCATGTATTGCGAAAAATTCTCCAGACATATTTCTGGAAAACGTTAAAATAATGTACTTGAGTAATACTGCGTGCATTTCTTTATACGAATGAAGTTATATTAATCTTTTTTTTTAAATTTTAATTTAAATAACTAAATGCAATAAATAAAAGGTTATAACATTTAAAAATATCAAAATAATAATTATTTAGAAATCTTTATTTCAATTAATGTGTGCAAATAAACGTATCTATATACTGTAGTTTATTCGTTGTTTATGTATATTTATATAGAGAAAATTTTTTATTTGTTTTATAATATGTGAAACACACACATTTTCAAAGCAAATAAAAGTTTGAGTATATAATTTTCCTTTATGCGTCACTTGAATAATCATATTTCATTCAACGTCCTTTGAATCTTCTTACAATTCGAAATAAAGATATTTTTACTGTTCAATCTTTTCATTAGGAATTACTTGAATTCGAATGAATTATTTAGCAAAAAACATCTTATTTAAAATAATATGTACATCGTATTTAAAATAATATAAGTGATATTTTGGGGATAAAAAAACAAATACTGGATCTCTTTAATTTTGTAAGATGCATTTTGCTTAAAATTTTCATTTTAACTAAAAATATTTGGGAGAGAACCTTATTTAAGTCAATTACTTTCAAGTAAGCTTACTGAATTTACTTTTCTGATATATACATATTTTGCAGTTGGCTAATTGATTGTTTATTAACGTCTCTTTTTTTGAACAAGAATGCTAATAACTTACTTACTCGGGAGAATCGAGCTCACCCAATGGGTTTCGAGCTGCTAAATAGACTTCCCAGAAGATAGTTTATTTATTTGCAAAACGAAATAAATATTCAAAATGGTCTCGAATGAGGGATTCTACCTACACACACAAAATCCTTGAGAATAAAGGGAAGGATATAAAATACAGTAACAGCACTTTACAAAAATTTTTCCTCACCAGGTACTCGAATGTGATTGATAATAAAACAAATAACAATATAAATACTTAAAACACACACAGATGCTGTCTCAAGAAATAGAGTTAACCCGAGTGGAAAGAGACTGGGTATAACAAGATGGTGGTCAGCAATGTGGGGGCAGTAGAATACGAAATGATCGGCCTCCCCGGGCGACCCACATATGCAATCAGAGAGGAGAGGAGCTGAAACCTATGTAAGTAAGTGAGAAAAGGATTGTGATTAGTTAGAAAATGGGCTTTGGACTTCGTAATTTACAACCATGGACAAGTGACAGAGGCAGAAACTGATCTATCATCAAATTATACTAACTTCCTCACCACGCCAATGCGATGATTTTGTGCTTTGACAGACCTAACAAGCATCAGTCTTTTCACTTGATGGATATATAGTTGCATTAGATTTCCAGTTCAAGACCCTTGATTGTGTGAACCCATGAATCGCGACTAAGGCTACTCATTTTAGTAATTTTTCTTATTGTATGAAAAGTTTTTGAGTTAGGGCTTGTTATTTAAACAATGGTCTCATTAAGAATGTGATTTTCCTTATAATGTTTACTCAATCAGTTCTAAAATTTTCAAATTTTAATAAAACATTAAAATTTTAATACAATCTCTAGATAAATGCATCTAAATTGCTTTGGTAATACTTTTACTAATATAAGTTTATTACTCTTTTTTTCTAATTGCTTTGAATTGTTACAAAAATATTGCTAAAATTTCACTTATAATTGTGATTTTTATGAAATTTAGGCAATTATTGTTAAGGCAATTTAGGCAATTATTTTAAATATTGTTGGTTAAATATTAGAATTTATTGGTATTGAGTCCTAAAAAGCATTTATAATGTTTAAATATGTTATTTAGTCAAACAGTACTCCGAACATGTCCGTATACCTTAAATATCGTAAAGGAAACATCACTGGCATTAGTTGCATACAAGATACCACGAAATTCAGAGCTGTTTGACATCAAAAAGGGCGTAATTGTTGGCTATCATAGAAATGGCCCATACTTAAAGGACATATCTGTTGACTTAAACATCCCCAAAACAACATTAGCTTTTGAGATTAAAAAGCAGAATGTGAGTAGTCATTGTCGGAGTGTGCTTCGAACCAGCAGACACACGAAACTAAAAGCTAGAGAACGACGAGTGCTGTCCAAAGAAATTTTTAAAAATAGCACCGAACTGATTTCCTTCATACTCCAGAAGTTCCAAAACGCATCCAGGACTGATATTTTAATAAATACAGGCTGTTTTAAGTCACGCACATCAACCTTTGTAATTGAGTTTTAAAAACAGATGAATTATGCTAACAAGCAGAATAAAGGACAAACAAAGGTTGAACGGTTATATTTATTGTCAAGTGTCAGACGTGGTAAAATCACAGTAAATGATTAAAATGGTGTTTGTTTTCCTGGATAAACAATCGAACTCTTTTTACCAGATTAATTGACACTTTACGAAATGTGTGAGAATTAATGTCCGATATATATATATATTGCATGAAGAATGTTACTCTTAAATTCATCAAGCGTATGGAGATTATTCCTGAAGGCGATATTTTTCACGCATCTTCTAAGAAAAAAGTCCGGAATTGATAATTCCTGTGAAGGTGGTGGCCAAAGTTCTTCGGAAATGACACGATCATCGAAAAATTCAGTTAAAACGTCCATACTGTCCCGTGATGTGTGACACGTTGCACTGTCTTGTTACAACCAAGCGTATCGTTCATCACTGTTCAGCAAGGATATGAATTCCGTAATGATGTTTATGTAGACGGACGGTTATATCATTGGACTTCTTTATAAAGCTGTCTCCACATCTACCAATTTCGTTTTCACTATGAATGCTCTGTCTTCCTGTCTGCAACCAATTCTGTGTCACTGAACCGGTGCATTAAACGCGTTATCGTTGATGCATTTAGTGCTGTTTCCCCAGGATTTTTCTGCTGAAATGCATTTATCGCACTGCAATGACATTTTGTAGCGAAATAAAATTCCACGATGGCTATTATTTGCTCTTGGGAAAAAATCGTGCACCTCCCGTTGTTCTCAACTGACTACAACTGACAAGTATTTTGAAACTGATGCCTGCTATGTTCAAAACTTCTTATGATGAGGCCTCTGCTGCCATCTAGGGACAGAAATCTCAACCATCATTTTTGGTTTCTAAGCAACAAGGATTACCATGTTGATGTTCTTGACTTTTGAAACACCCGGTATCATCCGCAAAGAGGTGCATTTGTTTGGTTTCCATGGTCGTGTTGCCCTCCATAAGCCTTTGATTAAAAATTCCAACCGATATTCTCGTTTGAGATAATACAACTAATTTCGAAATATGACTGTAAATGAGTGGTAACTGGAGAGATGAATCAAGGTTCAATCTGTACCAATCAGGTGGCAGAGTCTGGGTTTGTTGTATGCCTCGAGAACTCATTTTACCATAATAGGTGGAGGCTCTACCAACTACTGAACATGAATAAATCTTGCTTATCACTTTTATCACAGGGGGCCAGTAATTAATGACTAATAATTCTTTGAATCCCGAAATTTTCTTTATTACTAATTCTTAGAGTTTCTTCCATTTTCTAAAACTGCGATGACATATATGAGTATCATGAAATAAACGCATTTCTTATCCACTTACAGAATTACCAAAGGGATCTTTCTTTATCTTTTAATAAAAATGAAAAACACTTTCAAGGTATATACTTTGTATTCATTTGTGAGCTTTGGGATAAAGCAATTGTGTCGAAAGAGTATAAATAGATAGATTCTTGATTCTTCTCGTATTATTTCCAAGCACGTTGAAACAGAAAGTGTGTATTTAAAGTCTGAGAGAACTCTTGAAAAGTCTGAGGGGATCTAATTCATTTAAAATCTTTAATTAATCCGAAGAAAGATCAATAGCCATGAGGAGGAAGAATAAATACCACGGAGTTTGATCTTATACTCAAATAACCTGATTTGCTAGAATTTCTCAAATCAACGGTGAGTAGATCTATCATTAGTTGATAAATTCTGCAATCACTGCAGTCCTTGAAGATTGTCAGAAGTTTTAAATATTTAATGATTGGTAAATATAAAAAACTATTTTTGTGCCACCCACATATAACGCTATTTAAAAAAGATTTCTATTGACTGTTCCAGAATCTAGTTAAGGTAAGTATTTTATCTCTAAAACATATTATTAACATTCAGGATTGGAAAGATAAATAGATCTGAATAGATCCAAAATCAAAATGAGGAAAATAAAATTTTAAAGGGTTTAGTAAATTTAAGCTGTTACCCGTCCACTTCTCTGCATATTTGCTGATGTTGCATGACAATATATTAGTTTGTTTTAGGATTAGGGTTTTATTGATATCTAAGTAAGCTTCGATTACATAGGAAATGTGGTATAGCTCTAATCGGTTTCCGTAACCACCGTTCTTAGTAGATCTAGACTCATGATAAGAAGTATGCTTGCTAAATTTCATATGCGTAGGTGTATTTGTTCAAAAACAATAACTTTTATGTATAACACCCATTTAATTCCTTTCAAGAACCTTTAGGAATAGATTTCCATATAACCCATTCTAAGCGGGTCTCAACTCAACAAAAGTACAATACTTACCAAGTTCTAGGCTTTAGATTTACTTGCTCAAAAACCGGAATTTTTTACTATCTAAAACACCTCTGTAACACCTCTTGGGAGTCAAGTTCAATAAACCCAATTTCAACTCAGCAACAACACGAAAACAAATAAATCAATAAATAAATATTCTACTCAAATTTCATATAAGTAGGCCTAATAGTTCAAAAAGGGAATCTGTTTATCGCAAAAGCATCCTTACCCCCTCGTAACTCCTCTTGCAAGTCGATTTCCACAAAACCTTTCTTAGCGGATCTCTACTAAAGAAAAAAAGTATGTTTACAACATTTCGTATCTGTAGGTCTAACAGCTACAGAGGTCTCACAATGAGTGAATTAATGATTCGCTTTTCTCCTGTATACATATTACCTTTAAAATTCTCCAACAAAAAGTTACTTTTTAAGTTACCACAAAATCTGGCGTATAACGAGCACTTTAAACACAAGTTCTAAATTTGCGGGTGCACGCTATAAGCCAAATATAAAAATGATATTTTTAAAAATTTTAAAAAACAAGTAATATAAATAAAATTTAAGTCAATTCCTACTTAGATCAACAAAGAAAAATTTTATTTTAGCAACTTTTTATTAAATAGTTACAATTAATATAAATATGTATATACATTTGACTGAATCACAACATTAAGTGGTCATTAATTTTTATTAATTATCATTTAAGTATCGTATTTTCATCCAAAACAATCGTGTCTATAAAATTTCAGTTTAACTGAATGCTTTAGAACGTGAGAAAAAAAACATTTTCAAGTTTTGACGCAAGTCGCCAAAAGGGTCACTAAGTCGCTAAAAACTATGCCAATGTGACTGCGTATTTGTAATTCTTTAAATAATTAGGTTTAATCAATTAGTTTGTATTTATTATTATTATAAACTATTGTATTCTCATCCAATATAATCCTGTATATAAAATTTCAGCTCATTTGAGCGCTTTAAAATGTATTTTATTAACGATTGAAAATTCCACCAAGATAAATAATTAAATAGAGACAATGAGCTAATAGTAGGAATTGAAAAAGAAAAGAAAGAAAAGAAATAGAAAAAGTTCGTCCTCTACATAGATCGAAATACTATTTATTTGAAAGAAATGCCGATCCAAGTGAACTTAGGTTGCAGCTCTAGAAATATACTATTTTCTTCAAATTCTTGGGATAATACCTCCAAAAATTGAATTCAAAACATAAGAACATTACACACTTTCATTTCAGGTTTCTTCGTAAAAATGGGGATTCTTGTTATACAGCAAGTATACTTTAAAATTAAAAATTGCACCTTTAAAGCATGGGTGTTCGTTATACGCTGGTGCGTGCTATACGCCGGGCTTTACGGTATTTTTATTTTAATTGTTGTAATTATATAAATCGTCTGATATCTTCAAACTCATCTTGTGTTTTGAACCTAACTTTTTTCCCTTTCAGGGTTCTTAATCAAAAGTTTTCAGTTTTTGTATATTACGCATTGAAACTGATTTAAATAGTCTAAGAATTACTCCTTTTTACATAATAATATACTCGTATAAATTTCAGCGTGTAAGTCAAAGAAATTCTTTTTATTAGTTTTTTTTTTCTTGAATTGCTTCCCAAAAACAAAGTGAAAAATTTCTTTGCCTAATATTCATAATATGACATGTTTATATTTCAATCCCAGTCTTTATAGATTAATTATCTTCCTTATTCACTGTCAATGGGGACTAGATAAATATGGCCTCTAATAGTCTTCTCTCAAAGCTTCACATTTCTAATCCCACGAGGCCTGGCGTAAAATAGGAATATTAGCAATTTCCGACAAAGAGCTCGTGTAACGGTCAGCCACAGCTAAGATTCTAGGGAGATCTTATTACCCAATGAAGCCCGGGTAAAAGGTGGGAGATGCTTCCCAATGAGAATTTGGCTAATATAATAGCGATATGGAGAACGTTTATAGGGAAATGTAGGAAATGAAGTTTACGAGAGGGGAATGAACCTCGAGCCTAGAGAGAGACAGCAACAAAAGATTTCTTAGCTAGCTAATTATTTCACTCCCTTTTAAAGTACCTTCAGTTTCAAATTAGAGAATCCCGAGGTTATTAATTCACTCCAGACAGCCCCCTAGTAAAGTTATTTGGAATATATTCGAGTCTTTATGAGACCTCAGAAAGAGACACGTAGCCAGTTGCGATGGAGTGAACTATGTAGGGCACCGAATACGAGTTATTACAGTTATCCTTTTTTATCGTTGTTTATAGTTGTTTTTATTATTCGAAATTTAATAATCTATTAAAATACATATCACTGTTTTGTTAAAATACAGTATAGATTATTCGTTTTGTCTAGAGTATGATGAAAACGAACTGATCAAAGTAGGCTATTTTAATAAATTAAATGACAAAAAACAGATCATATAAATGGATTAAGAATTCATTTTGATCAGCATTAAGGTATCCGAGTACGTTCGGGACCGTGATTTTGCAAAAGCGTATAAATGGATAATATTTATGATATTTAGTGTTACTTAGATTAGAAAATATATATAAAATAGTTTTAAGAATAGTATAATAATAAAAAACTATTTAAGTACAAAAAATGAACATGGAATGGCCCATTTTCAAAATATTCTCCTTTTGTGAAAAACGCTTCTATTATAATAATATTTTGCCTGTATATAGCTCAGATCTCTGTACAGAGGCATGACTAGAATTTTTGAAATATATAACTTAGAAGTGGGTTTATCCATGTTTTACGACAACAGAAGGGAGAAATTTTAAGAAAAAAACGCCGATAATTATTTCAATGGGTTGTAATCCTGAAAATAATGTGAATTTTTCAAAATTCATAGTTGCGCCTCTGTACAGAGGTCTGAGCTATGTACAGGCAAAATATTTTTATAGTAGAAGCAGTTTTCACAAAAGGAGAACATTTTGAAAAAAGGTTATTCTAAGTAAATTTTTTGCCGAGGTATTGTGTTTAAGTAACTTTTTTTTTGTCAAAATGTGTGTGTGTCCTTAAAACATTGTTATCCATGTATTGTAATCTAAGTGACACTAAATATCATGAAAATTATCCATTTATGCGCTTTTGTAAAATCACGGTTCCGAACGTAGTCGGATACCTTAAGACTGCGCAATGAAGTTTCCTAAAATTTTTTTAACATATCAAACTCAATATATACTTTCGTCGTCTGACCCTGGCATAAACAAACGACAACTGCGATCAATAAAGACTAAATTACTAGAGTACACAACGTTGATACAAAATAAATTAAAACATAGATCAGTTCAAGTTTGTAAACTCTGCCAATAATTAAAAATCCTTAAAATTAGATTTATACAATTAGTATATATTAACTCTTTCTTTGATATATATGCTTTAAACACAGATTTTAACTAAATATAATTAAAAGAAACAACCCTTTTTAATTTTAGCTTTCACCTATGTTTGCGTATGAAATATTTGAATATATTATTAAGATTTTACTTATACACACACAAACACACAAGACATAAATTACTTATTCATGGTTACGTAACGAATATCAATGACAGATGAAATGTATTTTTCATCTGAGAACATTTTTCTAATTAATTAATTTTGTGCACACAATCTAGTTTTAACAGTCAGCAAAATTTCCAATTGCTAGTTTCAGTTTTATTCTTTAAAATAAATGACAATCCAAAATTTAAAAACATTTTTGGCAAGCATGTGCATTAAATATTTACTTATATTTATATAGATTATTTATATCTCTTACGTAATGGAAATAATTATTTTTCTATTTCTTGCTAAATTGTGATATATGCAATAAATTTGTCGATAAAGATCGTTTTATAAATGCTCTTCACTTTCAATTCCCTCCTTTTTTAGTTGGTGTTGTAAACATCTCAACAAGCACGAAAGTCTGAAGTGATTGTGATTTATGACTTAATAACAGGGTTTACTGAAATGGTCGAATAAGTATTTTTTTCACTTTACGAAATTTTTGAACGCTATAGAGATATTAAAAGAAACGTGATAATTGAGTTTTAATGTTTAAAGTTGCTCCAAATATTTTAGGTTTTTTTTTGTTTGCTTTCTCTTTCTTTCACAAATCTTAAAAATTTTGTATAAATGTGGAAACAAATAAAGTAAATGATATGGATTTAATAACCATTTTATGACACATTTATTTCCTTAAAGAAACAATTTATTTTTAGAATTTCTGTTGCTCTAAATTATCAAAGAACTTTTCCTTTCATCATCAGAATGTTTTTATATCTATCCTTACTGTATAAGCACATATTCCATAAATTCTCATCAAGAAACTGTAAAAAGTAGCTTAAATATATTTTAAATATTTTTTACAGAATAATTTAACTTTAATACTAACAACATTTGTAGCAACAAATAATAGCTTGCTCATGCAAAAAGAAAAAAAAATATTACACTTTTTAAAAACATTCTTCATTACATTTATTAATGTTATCATATCTATATTAATATATACTGGAGAGTTTTAACTTATTTTAAACCTTCAAAAATTAATTGAATAGTTTAAGGAACAAAAACGCGTGGAATTTATTTTTTTAAATTTTTCAGTGCTGAAATATGAAGGTTGCTCATTAAACTTGTCTTGGATACTCTGCTTACCATAAAATTTCCCAATAATATGTGATATTTGCTTCTTAAACATAAAAATGTGTATTTAGCTGATAACAGTGCATCTTTTACATTAAAATATGCGCCATACGCCGCGTGCTTTGAGTTCTAATTTGACGCGAACTGGGATAGAATGTCACACTTTTAAGGATATTCCGTAGGAGGTATCGTCCTCATCACTTGGTCAATGATCAAACTTACGAAACCCATCTCCAATAGGTCTCCTATAGCTTCAAAGTGTGACGATAATGAACAATCAATCATGCTGTGCATCTTATGAGCGCGTAGAGCAGTTCCCCAATTTTTATCAGCATCAAAAGTTAAAGCATTTACGTATCAGCTAAATCACGTCCGTGTTCTATTTTGTGTATGTGGATCGATTTCTTCTTAGGATATTTTTGTTTGTTATATTCGGGGTGTTTTTCAGCTCTCTCATCCCAGTCAGAACAAAATCAAACCTAAATGCCAAATCTAATAAGAAGTAGTATGCTCTACTATATACTATAATCAAACTGAATGAGACAAACTCTTTCTTTAATCTATGAGAACAGATTTAGTTTGATTTGCTTTATATTCCACTTCGAAGTTACGTGAAAGTTATTTATGACCTACCCCTTAGTTATGACTTTAAGTCAGGTGACATAGACGGCTCTTTAGTTTATACATTATTCTTGAAACATTCTGCAAAATTCACTCTCAATCTTTTTGGGATCTTTCATAATGAATGCATTGTAAGCAACATTTCAGTATTAAACCATGTAACAAAAAATTAACGAATGTATTTACAACTAATATTTTAAACAATACAATAAAGTAGGCCCATAGAACCTACACGGTCCCTGTTGCCTTTCTCATCACCCAGTTGAAGGGAATGATCTGTCAGAAAATAGGCTGCAACGTAGCCCTAAATTCCATATTTGAGTCTTGCGGTTTAGCAAATAAAGGTTGATGTTGCCCTGCGGCAAAGACTTTATGGCCGGGGTGGGCATTAAGTAGATCACTATCGACCAGATGATCACCAAGACATTTTGGGGCGACCAACTTCACGTAAGATCTAAGACTCGCATACTAAAATATATTTGTAGAACATCAACGCTAGTTAGATTGCAACATCGGCTCTAATGCTTGCGACTATGTGTAGATGACACATATGTCATTATTGGAAGCATACGATGACGCTTAACGCATTTTCTGCGACTATAGAGGGAAAATGCGATCACCGCGATGCTAGGCGTAGAAATACCTTTCCCCTCACACGCCAACTAAAGGGGAAAATAAACGTTGATCAGCTTTTCCCCCTATAACAAGGGATTGGCTACTGAAACATCTCCCCCACAACTCACGCTTTCGCGGGATTGGATTTTTGTGTTGATATTACTTCCCGAGAAAGAAGGCCCCCGGCAGCGAACGTGTTAAGGACATATATCGGTTAATGGACGAAATAAAGAATCCTAATTTAAAAAAGCTGCATTTCATTCAACATCATTCTCTTGCACTACCTATCTGTGTAAATATGCATTTTCAATGATAAATATAATTGCATTTCAACGATGCATTTTCAACGATAACCACTTGGAATCCAGTATAAGATTAGCAGTTAGAAATTATATACTGAGATATTCACGATTAGGGTGGACAGTACGTAGACTGTCTTCAACTAAGAGTATAAAATTCTACGATAACTAACTTTACATGAAAATTATTTATTGTTTAATGTATTTTGAGTTGTTTGATAATAAATGCATCATTTGATGTTATTTAATTTGTGGATATAATTATTATGTTTGTATCTTACGTTTTGCTTAAAACGTGGTTTTAAAAGAGTAAGTTTTTTTATTGTAACTATGTAGGTAAGTATTTCTTATAGTTAGAATATAAATATTGTTGAGCTCTTTTGTAGCCTACCGCACCTATGCAACTAAGTGGACCGCAACACCTGAAAAAAATTAGAAGTAGATCGTACCATGTAAAAGTCTGCCCATCTCTGCTTTATGGCAATTGGTTGAGGCGATGAGGTACGGGGGCGTACCTAAAAGTTCTTTCTTGAAATTTAAAAATTTTAAGTTTCTGTGTGGGAGTAAGCTAAGAGGCTCCTCTCCGACTGGTTGACTAAGGTTGTTGAAAATTAATCTAATTCTTTTTCTCCACATTCGTTATTTCGCTTTTATACATTCCTGTTACTTACACTCTTAGTAGCCTCTGTTGAGAGAATTTTGACTTTAAACTTTCACATTTATCTGCAATGAAGACTTGAAACATAGTTAGACTTAAAGTTCATTTCTTCTACTAGCAGGTTTTCATTAACACTTGAACTCTTACCTACCATTCAAGAACTCCGCCAACGAATTCTCGACCATGGTTGTTCGACATCTGCGGCCATTTTGAGAGTTAATTATCGGATACTATCATTGGCACACATCCACTATTTTGAAACCTCGTATAATAAGTACTAAATAACGACTTTTTAATGGGTTTTCTTCTACTCATACAACGTAACTATGTCTGGGTTAAAACTTTAAAAGCTTTTTTCACACATTTTAAAGCGCCAGTAGAGCTGAAATGTTCAATATACGATTGTTTTGGATAATTTAACTATAATTACTTAAAAATAATTATTTAAATAAGTAATTTTACTTATAATTCCAATTGCTCACAACGTGAAAAAGTTGAATTTCGAAACCAGCAATTTAAACTATCCCCTCGTAAAATTAAATTATTAAAATATATTGAATAAAATCAATTTGACTCAACTTTCCCTTTCACTCTTGAAATTCCACAGCCATTAGAAAATATGCTACGGATATTATGAAGTTTGAAAGAAAACCCATGTTTAAAAAAATGTGTGTTTTGCCGGTTGTTCCAGCTTGACAACACCCAAGAAAATTTTTTGCTTAACTTTGCATTACTGCATGCGCATGCGCAGATATATTTTTTTTTTCTTAGAAATTAATTACTTGTGTGAATTCTGTTCCATCATTGTATACACAGATTTGTCTGGCGTTATTAAGATATTCTTTAAAAATGAAGCAGTGTATGTCACTTGATAGATTAGAGTTACTAGATTTGATTAGAATAAATGATATTGATTAATTAAATTCATACAAGGTGAACCACCGATGCAAAGAAAGAATTAGGGCTTAGAAAAACTAGAACGAGAAGATAGATACTAGAATGCGAAACCTTTGATGACTATACCCCACCGGTGTTATTCTATTATTTACTGGCTGAAAAGTTCGAAAGTAATGTTTATTTACGTCATAATGAACGTTACGTCGTAATGAACCGGACTTTAACATCGCAGTTCAGGTTTTTTGTTTCAATTCATTTCTCAGCCAATTAAGTCTTCCATGTTTACTGCAGAGTTTTGACCATTCATTTAGTTAAAAGGTGTTGTTTGATTTTTGAAGTTGATTTCTTTAAAAAATAGTTTCTTTCTTAAAAGAATTCCAGTTTAATTAATGTGTAACATATTTTTATCAAGAGCATTAACAATACAAGCACACATGATATTTAATTTTTTGTTTTAAGTTTACATTTTGTTTTTGTGTACTACATTGTGCTCACAAAATTACATGTAACATCACATGTCATAATTTACGAATAATTAAAGACATTTCTTTCTCAAAATGAAGTATGATTAAATCAGCTGTTTATGGGAGAAATATTCTTCTTTGGAGAGAAAAACGAAGACTGGGAAGTTTTTACAGCGAGACAAAAAAAATTGCACATTGCATTTCTTTATAGCGAAATAAAATAGTAGTTGAAAATACAAAAGAACATGTGCTTTATCCATCGGGATAAACTATATCATCTCTAAGCCCTTTCACTAAATTATTAAGACAATAGCACAGTGATTTTTAAACATTCAGTATTTGGAACCCAATATTAAATCACAATTTACATCGTGCCCCCCCCCGGGGGGGCGGGACAAAAATAATGTATTGAATGCAATAATAATATTCTTTGACGCTAAAGCTACAATATGACTTTAAATATAAACCATAAAATTATCAAGGTAAATAATAAACTTTGTATATAATTTTATACATGACAATCCCATAGGATCACTGGTAATTATTAACTTGTTTTTAACTTAGTGTTGTTTAATTAATTATCAAATACATTATACACTACTGATGCATTTATAAGAATATTATGTCCGGGTAAATACACTCATGTACAAAAAAATTAGCACACCAAGAAGGAGTCATCAAAATGAAGTGAAATTTTACATACGTAATGACTACTTTGATATAAGTAAATGATTAGAAAACCAAAGAAATTGGATCCTTCATTTCAGAGAAGAAGGCAAAAGAACGGAGGATTTAATACCCTGTTGAACCCCCTGTAGCACGAATGCACAATGCGATACGATCGGGCATTGAGGCATACAAGTTCTGTATGCTGTCTTGAGACGTATCGTTCCATATTTGCTGTAACCTTGCCTATAGTTCGTTGAAACACGTGTGATGCCCAACTCGCCGTCCCAAATGATCCCAGATATGCTAGATTGGAGACAAATCTGGGGATCGGATAGGCCCAGGAAGGATACCAACATTGCGGTAACAGTCTTGTGACACCCTTGCCGTGTGAGGTCGAGCATTGTCTCGTTAAAAAATTGCTCCTGGGAGCCGTTGCATGAGTGGCAACACATGTGGTTGCAGGATGTCATGGACATACCGCTGG
>BMAV01019884.1:236945-264213 GCA_019973955.1 Trichonephila inaurata madagascariensis
GCTGAGATTGAATCTGGATTCGTCACTAAAGACGAGCTGGTTCCATTCCACTGCAGTTCCGTTTCCTCGTGCGTGGCACCACCCCAAACGGAGGCGTCGATGGGTGTACGTCAAGGGCAGCACTCGTAATAGGCGCCTCGATCCCAAATGTTCTTCAGCCAGACGCCTTCGTGGGATTCAAGAAGGCACAGGAGCCCTTAGTGAAGGTGCTACCTGTGCCTGGATGGTGGCCGATAAAGCAGTTGGCTGTACGCGTGCATTTCTTACGATGTGGTGGTCTTCTAGAGAACTGTTCTGTCGAGGGTGTCTTGAGCCTGGATTTCATGTAAATGGCATCTTTGGGGTCCGCTGGTCTCAACACCTCCACACAACACAATCAGACGGCCTAATTGGTGAGCTACTTGCCTAACTGACCACCCAGCTTTCATCATGCCGATAATTCTCCCCCTCTCAAAGTGCGACAGCTGCTCATACTGTCTCCGAAAACGGCGTAATAACATGTCTACCTTAGCTCTTTCTTTGTAAACGATTCAGCACACTCAAACAAGCTTTAGTTACCTGTTTTATACTCCACGGAGAACGACCTTAAACGCCCTCTACCAGTTATACGTAATGCGCAATCACGCTGCATTTCTAATCCTTTGCATATCTCCTCGACATGTACCATCATGCTAAGTTTTGTTATGATCCCGCAATTATTTCTTGGTGCGCTAATTTTTTTGTTCATGAGTGTACATCTTTTGGAATAGTACTGCAGCATCAAGTACCTTGAATCAGGAAATGAACCTGCATGCAAGCCAAAAAGTACTCACGTGGATAGGGTGAATAAGTAGGTTGGAGCAGTACGGATTGTCTACATGGCCTCGTGGATTTGTTTTCCGTATGTACTGCAGCATGGAATTTTAGAATCACAGTAATGCAACAAACAATAGGATTAGATACAGGAATGGCACCACGTCATTTTTTGAGACTAGTCCTTGTTCAGTACGTATCATCATACCAAGGTACAAAGAAGAATGCACGTAGCCTGCTTACATAAGAAATTATAGTACAGTCCTTGGTCTTGGTATGGTGGTATGTACAACCATTAGGTACATCACATAAATATTTCTAATTCGCGTCGTCTGTATTCTGAACAGTTAGCTGTACTTTTATTATGTCTTCAGGTTCATGTGATTGTTCTAGCTCTGGGAGATGTTATTTTTCAACAAAAAGTAATGACGTATGCTCTCTATCATGTCCTGACCTGCCTTGACACAGAAGGCGTTCAAATGCTGAAGTTAGGTTGAGAAAATGGACCTTAGCCATTCCCCAAGCTCTACGGATGATGAAATGTGCCATGGACTTGAAACAGTATGGAATAAATTTCCCGTATCTGTCACCCAAAGTCAGTTCGACTCTATGCCCATTTGGGTGAGAGTCGTTTTAGTTGCCAGCTATGCTGCATACGTACAATAAGTAAAATTCTGGTGTTTTAATTATTTATTTATGTTTACTTTCCTTTTGAGTGTTCTAATTTTAACGACCAGCACAATATTAGAAATGATAATACTTGTAATTTGCCCAGCTATGATGAAAACTGTAAATTTATATATTAGAGTTTTTCTTAGGACAATACATATTAAAAGGCGTATGTAAAAAAAATGCAGTAATGAATTTGATGCATCTTGAACTAAAACGATTGACATAAAATCGTTCTTGTTATCTGTGAAACTCCTTTTTTTAAACATAAATGGTTCCTTGAATTTTATCTGACAGTGATTTAAAATCTTTCCTGCTCAATTATTACCTTTCTTTACTAACAAAGCAGATTTTTTTTTAAATAATTGTTTTTGAGTTAAAATTAAAAATTTCATTTCATAGTATTCCTGATGCTAGACACAAAAAACAAACAGTACAAAAATGTCTGGAAAAAAGTCATTGAGGGGGATATAATGAATATTAATTTAAATTAACACATGTTTAGCTGACACACTTAATGTAAAATATTTATGAAACAAATATCTCCGAGGGTATAATCTCTAAGAAAAATCACACTAAAACCAAATCAAGAGAATTCATTTCAATTGATTATATATAATTCCAATTCAATGAAAATACCGTTATTTACCCAGAATTTAATATATTAGAATTGTTTAATGGAAATTACGTGACTTCGAGTCTAATTTCAAGAACAATTAAGCCCCTTACTGCTTATTTATTTTTAACTTTTGTACTGATCGGAATGACAGATATTAGTCGCATTTCAGAGGATCATTCTCTAAACTATTCCAGCTTCTATTCAAAGTAAAAGTAACTCCAATGCACATGTAGTCAGACATAAGCAAGATACGATAAACGTATTATTCTATAACTAGAATGTATATCGTAAATGGGAGATGCTTTCAAAAGACTATTTGACTAATCCTTTCAACTAATATCATTAAGTTGCTGCAAAATTTTTCTAAGGGAATGAACTGAATGAAACTTGCAATATAAAAAAATAATCGTCATAACCAAAAACCTATCAAAAACTATTTTTTCACCAAAAGTTTTACTACATTGGATTCATGAACAAGTGTAGAACACCATCAGATTAAGAAAGAAAGATTTCAAACAAAGCTTACCAAAAACAAATTTATATTAGAAGTCCTTCAAATTATCTTAGAAATAAATTCATAAGCCTTTGTTTAAGAATAAGTTTAGTAACTTACTGACAAAGAATTATCCAAAGATAGTAATTTAGATTCAAATACTTTGAGAAATTTTTTAAAAGTCTTACATTTTTGTAACAAGCACAGAATATGTATTATGCCATTGAAAAAAGGAAAATTATTAGAGATATTCTTAATGATAACGTTAGCCAAATTTTTAAATATTTAATTTCTTATCTAAATAATTACAAATACTTTAAATGCTGTAGGAATTAGAAAATATAAAATATATAAGTAAATTAGCGACCTGACAGAGGTTGTCCTGTACACACGTATTCAATACGAAAACGTCTTAAAACGAACGTCGAACACGTCTTAAATACGAATTCAAACTTTTTTGAATAAGTTGTACCAATCTGGACCGTTTTGATGAAAATTTTTATAAAAAAAGTTATTACAATACCTTACGTCATCACATGCACAATTACCACAATTCAACCTATCGATTGCGTGTGAGTAAATGTGTATACTATGAACTAAGTTGAATGCAGTAGAAGCTATTCTGAATAGAAACTTAAACTTGTTTTAATTAAATGATAAAAAAGATAAAACTCTAGCTATCTTCATAACAGGTATATTTTTTTAATGCACAGTAAATAAATTTATAGTAATAACATTGAATACACAATATTTTTGGTTAATCCTTGAGGAGTATAAGCAAACAAATGCGATGGTTTGTCAACCCTCGGACACGCAACATATAAATTGGCCGTGCAAAAAACAAAAATTTCCCCTCTGTTTTCTTTTTTTTTCTTGCCGAGCATTAGCGGAATAAACAATCCACAGAGGTAAAAAAGTTATGCGTTTTAAGGTTTTTAATTAATATCTTCTTAACTAATTTCTATATCGGACCGAATTGTAAATCTAAACTATTCTCAAATCCACTTGAACCCATACAAAAAAATGTCATCAAAATCGTTCCAGTAGCTTAGGAAAAGTTCAGTCACATACACACGCA
The DNA here is from genome assembly GCA_019973955.1 of Trichonephila inaurata madagascariensis. Classification (NCBI taxonomy): domain Eukaryota; kingdom Metazoa; phylum Arthropoda; class Arachnida; order Araneae; family Nephilidae; genus Trichonephila; species Trichonephila inaurata. The sequence continues at coordinate 240,597 of BMAV01019884.1, forward strand.
CAGAAGAATTATATATATAAAGATACACTAAGTTATTTTAAGGATTTTTCAATAGCATAAAAAAAGAGGAATTATGAGTTGTAAATAAATTATTTTATAATTATTACTTAATAATAGTTATTAATTTTATTCGTTAAAATAGAGTTTCAATTGATTTTTTCTTCTAAAAGCCAAATTTTAACGTTATTTGTGTTCCATGAAAAATGTTTCTGAATAAAGTTGTTAAGTTATACTTGCATGCACTGACCCGTATATGACATAAGGCATTTTCTTAAGGAAATACTTTAATAAAGGGTCAATATTTTTAATCACAAGTGGTCACATACATGTCGAGTCAAAAATGATATGGTCGACAAAGATCGACCATATCACAAGGTTTATATAACGACATTTATTTACTCTCGTTCTATACAAATCTTATTTACAAACATTGCATACCGAAAAGTATATTCTTAATATTTTGAGTCAAACTCGTTGCCAATCAAGAAAATATAAATTTAATTTGCTGTCATTACTACAAGGGTTTCATGTTTATTATCCTAATAATTTCTCAAATTATTGAGATATTCTTAAACTGAGAATGAAATCATTACTAAGAGTTAATTATAAGAATGTATTCAAATATCACGATTGAAAAAGAAATTGTATCACGAAGCATTAATTACATCATCGAAATTTCATCTTGCAAAAACTGATCGACTCTTGATGGAATCTTTATTGTATTTGGTTAATTAGTTCCGAGTACGTGAAATATGTTAATTGTAATTAATAATTTCATGAAAAAAAAATGGCGTAACAGTTCAAGTGTTACTGATTGAGCAGATTGAGAAAAAATAGTTAGCCGAATGTTGTTCCAGGATTCTTGACCTAATTAGTCAACTTTTCTTTCTTTTTCACTTCTATGAATTGGAGTTTTTTTTCTTTTCAGCACTTTTGTTCCGGTCAACCGTAATAATTATAGTATGGAGAAGTGAAAAAAAAATAAAATTTTCTATAAAAATAAAGCGCTGAGGGTAAAAGTTATTGAAGTGAAAAATAAACTTTAGTGGTAAAAAAGTTCTTCTAAGAGTGTTAAATTATATTGACAGTGAATAGGTAAGGCTTAGAAGAAGACTAGTTATTATTAGATGCTTTTTTTCGTTTATTTTGTTGAGTGAAATACTTAATATTTTTTTTTTTTTCATTTTCGGACCAAAAAGAAAAAACTGAATATCTTCTTTTGTTCCGTTTCTGTTTATTTTTTGGAGTTACCCTTTAAATAACTAATACAAAATTAAGATTTAATATTCTTCTATAAAGATTTCTAAATTAAAAACAGAGAACTGGGGCTTAGTTTGGTTTCATTGAGCACTTAATGGGTATCAGACAAACAACTAAATCCGATTATGCTTAGATTTTCTTGAAAGTCAAAGTTAATCCAAAAGTTTTTTACTCAATAGTTACTTTCTAGAAACAAATCAGTATCTGATATTTTTTATACATCAGAAAGAAAGTAATATCTTTTCATTGGCGTTGCTGATTTAAAATATGTGCAACTTATACACCCCTTTAGAGAAATCATGTTTTGTTTTCTTTTGATTCATTTTGATCAAGAAGTAACATGTTTCGGTTCGCTTTGTAATATACATTACTAGTGTATACCTGTTATCCATATAAAGCCGTGAAAAAATTAACAATGCATTATTGCATGTTTCTTATGATTATATCTTATTACACATAAATAACACTCGCACGTTATTTAACAAAACTTTTCACCATTAAGAGATTTAATATTTAAAATCTCAATATCTCATAACTGTTTAAGCTGTACACGATTGACGTGTTTAATAAGCACATGCAAATACGTTCTGTACTTAATACTCTTAACATTTAAGACATCGTTAAAATGTTAAAATGTATTTGTAGCATTTTAAGAGTGTAGCTATTATTATTATTATATGACAGTTTAAATTAGTGCAGTTTATATGTTCTTCTAAGTTTTCTCATATTAAGTAATAACTTTAGAACTCTAAAACAAAAATATTACTTCATAACAAGCAAAATATTTAATTTTAAAATTATTTTAACAGTACAGTTTATTGTTAACATCCAAGCATTTGGAATTATGCTTTATTTTATTAAATATATTTTTTTTATGATTACTAGAAAGATTTAGTACAGGAAATCACTAAAAATACTAAATAACCACATAATTTGAAACACCTTCTGTCTTTATATATTAATACAAAACCACTAGGATCATTTTCTACTTAAATAACATGAATTATGGAACAGTGACCACATATTTATTCATCTTGTTTCACTTTGTAAAAGTATTATTGAAAAAAGCTACTCCACATTTTTGGAAATGTGTTTCCTCAGAAAATTATTCAGATTGAGAATCCTCAAAACGTTTAATGTTTTCTACATTTTGTTTTAAGAAATTACTTTTCACAAATATTTTTCCAATATGAAAAACTTGAAAGAGCCATGATTTAAGAGTTTTCTGCATATTACTTAATTCTAACGTCTCCAAAAGGTGTGAGCTGAAATAAGACACAAAAAAAAAAATATGACTGTGCTTTTTTTTTTTTTTTTTTTTTTTTTTTTTTTTTTTTTTTGCATGTATTATTTATATTCAAGTAAAAAAGCATGGAGAAATACTATTTCAAATAAAAATTACACGAAATGTATTTCGTTTCCTCTTTTTGAAAATTGCAAATGTTTGTACACAAAAATAATCCTTGCAAATAGATCATTTTTTTCTTTTTTTTTAGAAAGAAAAAAACTTGTTTTCATATTTATATAAAATCTATATTCAGTTCAAAATATATTCACTCGACAGGAATATTTGTTTTCTAGTGGGTTGAACATCGGCAACTATGTCTTTGCAGACACGGAAAGTCCCCTAATGTGAGAGCCGTTTCAAGGTGTCCCTTTCTAGTGTCGGCTCTCGCTAACCAATTTAAGTTATCCGACTTAGTTCGCAACCGTGATTTTAAAAAAGCGCATAAATTGATAATTCTCATGATATTTAGTGTCACTTAGATTAGATAATACATGTATAAAATTTGTTTAAGGACATTTTGACAAAAAGAAATATTTAAATGCAATATTTCGGCAAAAAATTAACTTATAATAACCTTTTTTTCAGAATGTTCTCCTTTTGCGAAAATTCCTTCTATTATAATAATATTTTGTCTGTATATAGCTCAGACCTCTGTATAGAGGTGCAACTACGATGTTTGAAAAATTCACATTATTTTCAAAGTTACAACCCATTGAAATAATTATAAGCGCTTTCTTCTTAAAATTTCTCCCCTCTGTTGTCACAAAACATGGATAAACCCTCTTCTAAGTTATATATTTCAAAAATTCTAGTTGAGCCTCTGTACAGAGGTCTGAGCTATATACAGGCAAAATATTATTATAATAGAAGCATTTTTCACAAAAGTAGAATATTTGAAAATGGGTCATTCTATGTTCATTTTTTGTCAAAATAGTGTACTTAAATAATTTTTTATTATACTATTCTTAAATCAATTTTATATACATTTTCTAATCTAAGTGACACTAAATACCATAAGTATTATCCATTTATACGGTTTTGCAAAATCACGGTCCCGAATGTAGTCAGATACCTTAAACGCTTGAAATAATTTTAATTCAAGCTCTTCTTAGATTCTAAATACTGCCACGATTTCATTTTACCGGGAGTACCAGAGCCAAATTGATACCCAATAGATCTTTTACAAACCACATAAGCATATGACATGCGTACCTACGGTTTTTGCAGATAGACTATCGATGCTATTGACTTCGATCGGGATTGAACCACAACCTTGGGCTCACGAAGCGAGCACTCTTCTCCTAAATCACCGACCCGACTAGGCAGGAATATAGAATATGGCATGTGTTGATAAAATGGTTTCTTTAGTGTCGAGCAAATTTTGATTTTTTTACTACTTAATAACGCATTAGGATTCTATTAGTGGTATACACATGATAGTTCACTATAAAATTTAAAATGCTGCACTGTAATACGAGGGTTGGGGCATAAGTCATGGTAACTATTTTATTTCTTGTACATATGTCAATGGATCATAAGCGTATATGTGTCGGGTGGAAGTTCTGTAGACATAGTGTGTATACAAAAGAACAGATGACTCTGTAATAGCTGGTAGTAGCGCAACGAGGGCTGTGAAATCAGTCGGTGAGTGTCGTGTGATGGAAGTAACGTGTGTTGAGCAGCGTTCTTACATCAAAATAGCGGTTCTCCGAGGGAAAAATGCGATGGAATATCCCAGTGAATTAGTGGAAGCATTTGGATATAATGCTTTACCGTACCGTACAGTAGCACGGTAGGTGTATTGCGTATTGTGTTGTCATTCTTTTGCACCGTGAAGACCGTATTGCCCTGTATACTACAGTAATAAATTAGTGTGTTACGATATTTCTGTGCCATTCATTGTCAACACATGTAGTTAACACCTTGTCCTTTCGTCTGCATATGTCACATTTTCGAATCGGACTGGTATATTCAAGAAAAAAAAAGTTGCCATGACTTTTACTCCAACCCTCGTACATTACTCCATTTCAGTATATGAAAACTATGCAAGTAACTTTGACTCATATGTTTTTCTAAACTGATAATAACCTGATGTATTTTCCTAAATTTATAAAACCTATTTATTCCTCTGCAAAAGATTGACTTTGAGCGCATTATATATTTTAAGTAATTAACGTCCTTAATACATATTGCGTTTTTAAGAATCGTCTCTGAGGGTTGTTTAACACGGAGTGATGACCTAGACCTGTAAAACACGTATTTTGTTTAGACAACTCACTTGTACCAAAAAAGCAAAACTCACTGCAACTTATTTTTCTCTCTCATGTTCCACCCTATTATCGTCACTGTCACCAACACACCGCCTGTGTCTTCTCCGGTTAATAGGTCCCTCGGATCTTCCGCATCTGCTATTAGTCTCCAAGTCTGTCCTTTCATCTACTTAAAGCAGCTATTTTATTCAATTAAAATTTTAGCATACGTATAAGTACAGATGCAAAAAAAAGTTTTGATACTTAAACTGACATCGCCAGTTCATCCTTCAACCAATGATTCAATAAAGTACAATTTTGGATAGCTCTGATGTTTAAATCCAGCTCAGCTTTTTTATTTTGATTAACGAAATAACAATTGCATTATTGGTTTGAGAAGATCCAACCAATTCGTCTGATGTCAGAAAAAAACTTTTAACGCTTTGATGAAATGAGCGAAGAACATGAAGCTGCATTGTAAGTTCTGATAATGATATTATTTTATGTGACAGCTCAATTCTAATTATATTAACGTCGCTTATAAAGGAACACAAGGTTTTTTGGTGACGGAACTCATAATAAATATTTTTGTTGAATTGTCCGGTTTGTCATCAATTTCTTACTTTAGGGGTTCTCACGTAGAAAATTCCAGCCGCTTTTACTAAACCCTGTTTTTGTCATATGAAACTTTCAAATAGATTGATTTAAACTTGTCGATGCCTAGGCCAAAACTTATCTATATATATTTTTCAGTCAAGTCGTTAGATGACTCCGATGAATATTCATTCCAATTTTTAAGATTCTGTTATGGATATGTGGTTGTGACGTTTGAAATTATATTTTTGCATCGTTTTCCGTAACTGTTTTTAATATTGCTTTCCTCCAATCATTCAAATTATAAGAAACGTAGTTGCGAAGGATATTTACGAATCAAAGGGATGTTCTCTTTGAATTCCCCGACTGCTTAAAAAAAATTACTAGGTAACATTTCAATATACCGTATTTCAAAATACCATACCGAAACTTTCTGGAACATATTTAGAATGAAATAAGGCGTTTGGCTAGTATACGGATCCTGCTAATCTTGTTTAAGGTATCCGACTACGTTCAGAACCATGATTTTAAAAAAGCGCATAAATGTATAATTTTCATGATTTATAGTATCTCTTAGATTAGAATACATGTATAAAATTGTTTTATAAGGACATTATGACAAAAAAATTATTTAAATACAATATTTTGGTAAAAAATTAACCTAGAATAAACTTTTATCCAAATGTTCTCCTTTTGTATTAATACTTTGCTGTATGTAGATCAGACTTTTGTACAGAGGCTCAACTAGAATTTTTGAAATATATAACTTAGAAGTGGGTTTATCCAAGTTTTACGACAACAGAGGGGAGAAATTTTAAGAAAAAAAAACGCTGATAATTATTTCAAATTGTTTATAACTCTGAAAATAATGTGAATTTTTCAATAATCATAGTTGAGCCTCTGTACAGAGGTCAGAGCTATATACAGGCAAAATATTAATGCAATCGAAGCATTTTTTACAAAAGGATAACATTTGGAAAAAAGATTATTCTAAGTTAATTTTTTGCCAAAATATTGTATTTAAATAATTTGTTTTTGTCATAATGTCCTTAAAACAATTTTATGCATGTATTCTAATCTAAGTGACACTAAATGTTATGAAAATTATACATTTATGTGCTTTTTTTAAAATCATGGTTCCGAACGTAGTCGGATACCTTAAAAGGTAATATGGGGAAAATGATTTTCTCCCTTCATTATACGTTAGCAATGTGAAAGAGATATTAATATTTTAACTTTTTGGTTGTTTTGAATGGAGCTTTTATTCTCAAAGAAGAAACGAAGTCGCATAAATCCTTCATAGTCAGTGCCAGAATGCATGCTTCCGAATACTTCGTAAATTCTCATTTACTCATTGGATATCTGAATGTATATGATCACTAATTAAGTTTTTTTTTTGTATCTAAAGTATAAAATATAGGTCAAAGATTACTTCTCTTATAATAATTCCTATTTCAGCTAATTTTCCAAGTGGAAAAGAATTAATATAAAAAAAAATTAAGTCAATTCCTACTTAGATCAACAAAGAAAAATTTTATTTTAGCTACTTTTAATTAAACAGTTACAATTCAAAGCATTAGGCACAATAGAAAAAAAGTCTTAGCAGTTTAAATCAAGAGAAACTAGTTATTTTATCTTTCTGAGATAAGTCAGTTTAATATTTTGATTTGTCATAGGGAAGTGAAAAGAAACGAACGTAAAAGCTATCATAATTCTGCGTTTTTTAAGTTTAGAGCTTTCAAAATTTGTGAAGTTATAGAAACGTATATAAAAAATAATTTAGGTTAAAAAAAAATTATATTTGACTTTTTGACCGATTTTTGTCAATTGAATTGCATTGGGCCCTCTTTAAGAGGAAAAATAAATGTGTATTATCTTAAATATTACGAAACTGTATAATTTAGACATAAATTGATTTAACTTTTTTATCATAAAGTGCAACTTTTTTTAAAGAATGTATGAAATGTTAAGAATTCTAATTAATTATTATTATTAAGAATTAATTAAGAAGTCTCTCTAATAAAAGGTCTCATACCTTTAAAAATTTAGAAAAAATCATGTTTTTTTATCACTTTATTTAGAAGAGCAAATCTTTCTGAATATTTTATCGCCATGTTGATATTCGCAAAAAAATGGAAGTTATTACCGTATAAGGGACGCATCAGTTTCTCAGCGAATTTTTAATTCAATAGAAAGTAAAAAATGCACAATACCATGTATTTATATACATCTTTAATGCTTATATAAATATATTAAAATTAATTTTCAATCTTAAAAAATGTAAAAAAGTTTTGTATTAAAAAAAGGTAATAAAAATAAATCAATAACATTAAAAAGATAAAATAATAAAACTTTTGCACTTTTCTTTAATTTTTCAAATAAATAAAAAAAAATTGCGTTTTGAATATTTTTTTAAATCATTTTATAAATTATCTATCTTTGTTTTATATTTATTAAGAAAGCAAATGATTCTTTTTCAATGATTTATTTTCTAAGGCTTAGGAAAGTTAAAGAAATTAAAATTTTAAATTATCTAATACTCTTGATTTCTTCCGGAGAATTGAAATTCTGAAACTGGAAAGTGCGTTCAATAGTTAATTATATACATTAGTAAATAGTTAAATTGCAGATTTTGGGTTAGTAAAAAGTTTTTTTTTTTTTTTTTTTTTTTTTTTTTTTTTTAAAAACTCTAGGCCTAGAATAGTTGAGAGAATGCAAATTTCAAAAACGGAAATTTGTCGATAAGGTTCACTTGATAAATGCTTCTGACTTCTAACTTTTCTTTTTTTTTTTCAGTAATTAGTCTTTGGGGTATTTCATTTTGTTTTTAGTAAGAGCATGAATCAAAAACTAGCGTGATTTATGATCTAATTACGTATAGATTAAAATATCCCAATAAAATAGCTCTTTTTTTTTCTTTTTACGAAATAATAAAAAGAGATAATTAGTAAAAAAGACATATTTGAAAATAGTGATTGTTATGAATAATAGAGTTCTTTTTTATTCATATTTTCTCTACAACAAAGGAAACATCAACTAATGATAAACTTAAGTAGACACAGTACGATTCATTTGAAAAAAATCGGTCAAAAAATCAAATTTAATTTTTTTAGCCTAAATTATTTCTTATACACTTTTCCATAACGTCATAAAATTTGAAAGCTCTAAATATAAAAAAACACAGAATTATGCTAGATTTTACATTCGTTTGTATTCACATTCCTATGGCAAATCAAAACTTTAAACATTTTTATCTCAGAAAGATAAAAAACTAGTTTGTCTTCAGTTAAAATGCTAAGGCTTTTTTTTCTAATGGGCCTAATACTTTGAACTTTTTTTACATATTGCTAATAGTACATGTAACAACAGTTGGTATGCATTTTCGAATCAAAGTAATACTTATTTTTTTAAAAATAATTGAACTCAGAATTTATACATTTTTTGAGGAATTTTCAATAAGCGTTCATAAAAAGAAGTATTGTACGAATATCAATCCTTTTTTCGCAAAACCCATACCAACTTCTGTTATATGTGGTTTGATGTACTTGTAAATCAAATTCCGTGCATGTACGTATATTTTTGTAGGAAGAGTAGCATTTTAAAATCACTTCACAAATTTTAAGTATTTTCCTTAAAAAATTAAATTACTAACTTTTTACGAACCTTTGAGCACCAAATCTGTTTTACATAGTATATACACATAGGACGCCACCAAAAAAATTTTAAAAATCCTTAAATTAAAAATTTTTGCATAAATCGTATTATGTCCCCTTAACATTGTGCAATATTTTCTTTACTTCCTCTTTGAAAAATTGCAGGATATTTACTTATAGAAGACATTTCATATTATTCCAAATTATAATCAATTTGAATTAAGATTAATCGTTGTATTATCGTAAAACATGCGATAATATTTACTGCATCCAAAAATGATAAAAAAAATTGTGTAGCTTAACAATAGAAGCAATAGTGCCAATTTCGAGATATTTTATAGAACTAAAAAGTCAGATAATATCTGTATGGTTTTGCATGAAAGATTTTTAAACCGAAATCTTATATTGCATGCTTGGAAATACTTAAAATATTAATTAAAAATAAAACAATGAACGATTTTATACTCCACAATTAATATTTAAACAGTCTTCATTAACAGAGTTAGCTACATTTTTCTTAAAAATTTAAACTAAAAATATTATAAACTTAAGTACAATTTTTGGTGTAAAATAAATGAAAAAATTATTCTTTAAACATGAATAGTAGCCAAAAATTATTTTTTTAATTCTTTGTTCCTTTGCTGAAATCATTGGTACACTTTGTAGTAATTTCATTTATTGTAGCAATATGATATAGTGAATTGTAGTTATTTTTGACTAGTAATTCCGTTTTCAATTTCTTTTCTTAAATGCAAAAATTTTTCGAGAAAGAAAAAAAGTATGTAATAAAAAAATTTATAACGGAAGCTTCTCACTAAATTCCTTTGATGTCAAATACTTTACTTATGTGATTTCAAATAGTATAGAAAGATAAGGTTTTTAAAACGAAGCTTAAAAATTTTATGTTTTGTAAAGAAAAACAGAGGTAGGAAAAGAGATAAGTAAATTTCTATGATATTTTTTGGAATTTGCACATCACTCTTTATGAAACTAGATTCATATTTAAAATATTAAAAAATTTCCATGCGTTATTTGAACGAAATATCTTCTATTTGCTTGAAAGAATATATATTTCTTTATTTATAGACAACGAATCACAAAATTAGAAGTAAACATTTCTCTTCACCAAAATCTGATAGAAGTTAGCTTTTTTACTCTTGGTAATAAGAAATATGGGTTTTTTTATTATTTTCATGAAAGTAAATGGAAATATATAAAGAATTATCCTTTTAGCTTTTTTAGTAAGAATTTGAAATAATATCTTAAAATATATACTCTATGCAAAAGGAAATTATAAATTATACGACATATACAAACTTTTTTCTAATAAAATCATATTTTAAGAGTATTGAGTCTGCAAAAACCTGTAGTGATGTATAAACACTAAAGATTGAAATGTTGAGATAAATGGGATAAAGTCAAAGTTAGCTTTTAAGATTTTTTTCCCCATTATATTTTTCAAAAATCATAAATAAAGGTTTTAAAATGAGTTTTAAGATAGCATAGCACAATGTTAGCCACTGAAACTTTAACACTAGAAGAGAATCGCAAATAAAAGAACTTTACTTATTATACGTAAAATTATTGTAAGAAAACATGATTCAATTTGCAGGTAGTTTGGGGTATACAGTGTTCGAAATTATTTCACGTATCTGCTGTTGCCTCTGGAAGCTAAAACTGCTGTAAACTGCTAAATTACCCAGTCCAATTGTGTTTGGAACACTGATACGGGTAAATTATTCCATGCTACTTTTTCTATGCCACACGGCAAACGTAGTCACTAGAGAATGATGCCGGTCCATTCCCTGTGCAACTCATGAGCACATCTTTTCTCTCTGTCTCTTCATGCTGTTGCGTTAATTGAAGCCACAGTAATGGTTGCTGTGCAAGCTGTACTTGCTGCTCAAGACTTCTTCACTCTATTCGTGGGGAAACTTGTAGTGTTACAGGCAAATCTATTCCCTCAATGAAGGTACTTGTGTGTTTGTCGGATCCTGCAAGGCGCCCCTGATAACTTGCCTATCAACTCGGGTGTTGAAGGCGGGAGGTCGTTGATGTTCTGCATGACATTGAGTATGGCTCTCTTAAGCTCATCGATTTCATATTTATATGACAATTTTTGGATTAAGATCAATTCACGTAGCAATATGTGGATCGGTAATCCGCATTCTTCATTGATGACAATCATTCCGCTATTGAATTTAGGCATATACTGGTAGACTTTCCTTATTCTTATGAAAGATATAGCACGATCTTCTCATAACCAAACAACATTCAAGGATGATTTCCGAATGAGACGCCTGTTCCTTAACTTTATGTAGAGCTTGGTATCTATTTTTCCGACTCCTTCTTCGTTCAATTGGTTTTAAATGCTAACCATTTTATCTTCTTTTCTGACGTTTTTATCATCTTTCTTTCATGGAGTTGCGATTTTAACAGCTAGCAGCGTATTACAAAAAGTAAATTAATATTTCTTTCGAAAGATTGCTTCCTAGAAATAACGTTATTTTATTTAAGCGAAAAATATCTGTAGTCAATACTTAATTTTTAAATTCGTATTAAATCACAAATGTTTAAATTTTTTTGACTCTTAAATTTTGTTATTGAACTTCATGTATCAAGACTTTAAAATTAATACCACCTCAAAAAATGTATCTTTAAAATGCAAACAAAAGTTACTAATTTTTATTAATTACTAGCAATTGCAATTAAAAGAAACATGATAATAGTTTTCTATTAATAAAGCAGAAATATGTGAAGTAAATATTTATTTCATCATTAAATTTCAAATTAAATTTGAAATAAAAGAAGTTTGCAATACCAATGATGAAAAAAATATAATCAAAAATAGCAAATCAAGTTTCATTTATCTAAAGAGAATTTTTTGATTTTATTTAACCAGTATTTCCTTTTAAAACAATTGCTCCACATTCAACCCTAGATCAATAGCAAGTTACGGAGAACGTAAATTAAAGCGAAATCAAATTAAACCTAACCTTTAAAACGCAGCTTAATTTCAACGAGTCAAATTTTGGGAAGGAAACTTAATAATGAGAATTCCAAACTGTAAAAGAGATGCAAGACATTTAATTTTCTCAAATTTTATCTCATATATATATATATATATTCATTTTTAAATCCTTGTTGATCTTTTGAAGTTAGGCAGCAAAACTAATCTTACATAACACAGAAAATTGCATCATTCTTAAAATAATTCACTGTATTTGCTATAATCCCTTCAAGGATCTGTAGAAAAATGAGGGATATTATTTAAGAAAAGAAATATAGTTTATAATTAAGTCTAGATGTAACAGCTTCATTGAAACTAGTAGTAGGGATATATTTCTTAGTAAGCAGGGGAAAAAAGAATTGCTTACTTCAAATGTTATACATTCAAAATAATTTAAGTGTGTTGGAGATCAGATGTATATGTATTTTGAAATCTTGTTGCTATAAAAATTATTTCATAACCTTATGTTTCAAATTATTAGTAGAATTTCAACATTTAACTTTCTAATGCTTTTATCATTGTCTTATTATGTTTGTAAATTTTATTTTTTTTACTCACCATTTTTTATTTGTATGTCATTGATGCAAAATGGTAGTAGATACTGGTATTGTGTGTGTGTGTGGGTGTCATTCAATTATTCAATCAAGTTGGTATTTTCCATGATTTATTAAGACATGCTATAAACTTCAATAAACCAATAATCTTAATCAAATTGAATTACCAAGTATGTTATTAGACTGAAAATATGCTATACAAAATCGCAATATTTGAGAGAAACTCCTAGAACGGCACACCTAGTATTAACGAAGCCAAGATCAAGATTTTAAATTATCTGTGAAAAACCACAGAGCACCCAGTAACGTTGAAGAACTCAGTTTAAAATTAACACAGTCTTTTTAAGGAATGCGTTTTCAAAACTCTACGTATTATTATAATGTTGCTGCCAAGTGATTTTATTTTTTACAATAAAAAGCTTGGTTGGAATGTACGTTTGTTTTAATTCACAACAGTGAATATGACGAGATCGACACTTCAACTGGTACTCTATTATTCGCAACAGTCATTTTTTATATTTATACTTAGTTTCTATTCAATTCTTATTAATATGTGTTTTATGTGAAATAATTAATTTCATCATGTGATGTACCACAGCGTCATCAACTGTGTTTTTTTTTTGCGTGATGGCAACATATTGTTCATTTTGAGACTTGTTTGTGTAGTGTCTTAGTGTCTGAAGCATGCGAGAGTTGTTGTTTGTTTCTCTCTAGTAGAAGTTAGCTGCAGAAATTTTCTGACACTTGTTTAAGATATCCGACTACGTTCGGAACCGTGATTTTAAAAAAGTGCATAAATGGATAATTTTCATGATATTTTGTGTCACATAGATTAGAATACATGTATAAAATTGTTTTAAGAACATTTTTACAAAAAGCATTATTTAAATGCAATATTTCGGCAAAAAATTAACTTAGAATAATCTTTTTTTCAAAATGTTCTTCTTTTGTGAAAAATACTTCTATTGTAATAATATTTTGCCTGTATGTAGCTCAGACCTCTGTACAGAGGCTCAACTATGGTTTTTGAAAAATTCACATTATTTGCAGAGTTACAACCCATTGAAATAATTATCGGCGTTTTTTTCCTTAAAATTTCTCCCTTCTGTTGTAAAACATAGATAAACCCAGTTCTAAGTTATATATTTCAAGAATTCTAGTTGAGCCTCTGTACAGAGCTATATACTCGCGAAATATTATTATAATAGAAACATGTTTCACAAAAGGAGAATATTTTTAAATGGGTCATTCTATGTTCATTTTTTGTCAAAATATTGTACTTAAAATAATTTTTATTGTAATACTATTCTTAAAACAACTTTGTAAACGTTTTCTAACCTAAGTAACACTAAATATCATAAATATTCTCCATTTATACGCTTTTGCAAAATCACGGTTTCGAACGTAGTCGGATACCTTAAAAGCGCTCTTCGCAAAATAAAAATGTTCTGTTTCAAAATCAAGGGTTTTATATTCATGTCGACTAAGAAGTAAACATTACTTTTAAAGGAAAACTGTTACTTACACATTGTATGTCACCAAATGCAGTCATTATTATAATTGCATTGGAACTTATGCAGAAATAGCTTCCACTCTTGACTTCAACCCAGGACATTTATATACGTCTTTACATCTGATGAAATTGGTCGACGGTATAATGCATAATTACCAGAAGTTGTTTCGTAATTTTAATATAATTCCCGTTGACGTCAACCCCATTTTTTTAATAGATTAGAATCATTGTTTTGCTAAATTATGGTGACGTAATAAAATATAACTGGGAAAAAGAAGATATCTTTGGGTGGGTTAGAATAAATGAAAAGATAGAGAATAGAACTTAGTTGGATGTAGCTAATGATAACATGTCCATAGGTCCATAGTTTAGTAAGCTTGCAAGCTGTTGAAGATTAATTGAGCCAGCAGGTTTGGCAAGAATAGTTGTGAATTTTCGTGTCGTTGACCTAACCATGCAACAAAACAATTTTATTCGTTATTTATTAGAGGTATGTTTTATATCTAGGTAAAGAGATAAAAATCAATAGATTTTGGTAAAAACTATTTTTATTCGATAACATGATAAAAAATAAACCTATTTGGGTCATTACGTAATAAAACTTCAAGCAATCGACAACCTTTAGCAAATTTCAATCAGCCTTAGGCCAATTTTTTTTAAAAACTAGCAATAGGGTCTCGATTTATCTAACATCACAATCATGTGACAATATGTACGCACAATATTTACTATTATTTACTCTAGCTAATATTAAAACTATAGTAAAACTAACACGTGTTCTGTGCTGTTATTTTTATTGGGTCATAACTGTAACATGATCGTGAATAGTAAAATTTGCCGTTTAAAACCGCAAGCAAAACTATCCCTTTTTTTGTTTCCGTTACTATCGCGTGATGATTAATCGAGTTCATTGAACTTACGTATAAGCATGGGATAGGTTATTTTAACTTGTAACATCTTCGCCAGTTAAGCTCTGGCCTGCAGTTAACATATGGCGGTGTATCACTTTCATGGGGCTCTTTTAAAAGGAACATGAAGACTGATAGGTAAAAAGTTTTCATTCATTCATGAAGACAGCCTTTCAACACCTTTTCTTCAGAACAACTCAAAGTCTACTCTTCATAAAAGTAATGCGCGATACAGGGAAATAAAATGGGATTAGAATTTAAAAGTTGAGTGATCTTTCCCTAGAAAGTACAAACTCTTGAGTTTAATACGCGATTATGTAAGACAGGAAAACAAGTTAAATGAGAAACAGAACTTTCTTTATACGAGAATTATATAATTTCGTTATTAATAATATCCTGTATTAAAATTGTCTACCATGAAACAACTCTTAAATTGAATAGCAACTACAGATCTTACAAATTTAACTTAGCTATTTTATTTTCATTCATCACAGAAATACATTTCATTCAGACAAAATATTATTGAAATCAAAATATTTCTGAACACCATCATTATTGTAAAAAATACAGTATTATATAAATTACATATATACGTTGTGTTTGGGTGTGGGGTTCGTTAGCCAGTAAATACTAAAAGCTAACAAACAGAACTATTTATTCTGACAGCAACAAAGAAAAGGGAACTGCACAATTACTGTACTAAGTTAATCAATTAAGCACACGTGGTTGTCATGTGACTGAAGATCGACTTTTAGATACTTGCTCTTGCCGTGTCCTTTTGTCTGGCATTTTCGTTCTCTACTCTATCTCTATATCTCTCCGCCATGGGGCATTGCTGATTGCCTCCCTGTGAAGTGCACTCAGTCACATCTCAAGGCGCCGGCAAGTGCCGCTATTACATAAGGGATTCATATATATATATGTTTGTGTGTGTCTTTCTGTCTGTCTGCTGTGTGGTTTATACCATTATACGTATATATATATCGAGTATAATGATTCTCACAAATACTTCCTTCTCCCTCAATGAATTGTGTCTATACATACGCGAACAGGGTTTAGGTGAAGTTTAGGTTCATATTTTCTCAGAAAAATCTTTTTCTGTAAACAATACACATGCTTTTTCCAAAGCCAATTTGGAACAAAAAGTACCTTTCAGTGGTAAAGAAAAAAAGTAATGCCCAAAATCCGCCTTCAAAACAACAGAAATTCAGAATTTGTGCCATTTTTCAATTGGATTTAACAAAGACAAAAATGTAGTTTTCGTAATATGCGTAGGAAGAAAACGGAAAATGATAAAATGTGGAAATATTTAAACGCATTGTAGAACGGATATTGGATAGCGAAAATTGCCAGGAAACTTTGTGTTTGAAACATTTCAAAAAGATGTTTTTATCTTCCCAAAATTGACATGTTTGGGATCGTTTTCAGATATTTTTCTTTGTTGGTGGTTTAGGTTGAAATCGTAAAGAAAAGTAATGTTTTTGACAATATTTTCGCTTTTTAAAAACAGTTTTTTTTTTCATAAAAAAATATTTCAACTAGTTTGTATCTTTTTCTTTCCTACTGTTTTTATTTCGCATCGGAAAGAGCGCGTTCATGTTCTGATACGAATCTGTCGTATTTATAACTAAAATACATGATTTCAATTCATTTGTTTGTTCTTAGTAAACATGTTACTAACTCTATTTGTTAAGTATAAAAAGTTAGCGATTGTGACAAAGGAAATGTCTTATTTTGGAAAATGCTTTAATATATAAAATGGGAATAAATATATGTGTGTGCGTGCGCATTTAGATCCCTCTTGTCATGTATCTCATATAGTTGAGAAAATATTTTGAAATTACCGCTGAAAAAGCGTCGTTTTCAAAGGCCATTTATACGCTCATATTTGTCACTTTCTCTCACATCTACTTAAAAAACTAGGGGCCCTGCTTTATCTAAAAAGTGTTTAATCATCTACATGGAGTTACTATTATGGATTGTCATCCTAGTTTCTCTAGAAGTAATAACACAAAATAAAATCATAATAAAGGATAACGTAACTTGTTACATAGAAAGTATAAAACTCGTGAATTAACTATTTTCGTAATGTTGAAAGTGGTAATCAAAACAGTAAAACAACAACGCTCTTTTCTAAGAGAGAAGAAAATAGATGCATTTAAGGTCTTAGGATTCTTCCTGTACCATGGAGAACAACAAGGAAGTCTCAGATGATTCAATAGCAATTGTTATGTTTGACATTTACCCGAAAGCAACCTGGATATAATGCGATAAGGTCAGGTTTCTACCAGTGTTCTTTATTTGCAGTACTAATCATTCAGCAATATCTGTTTGAAGAATCAAAAGAATATTATTGACAGAAGTGGGCTCATTCATGTCTTCCTTCTACAATTCTGAATAGACCAAATAGCATGTCAAAAGTACTCCCAACACATCAATTGCTTCCTTGTGTGATACCACAAATTTCGAACTCAGGAATTGACTATCGAAATGTGTTACTAAAAAATAAATATTCTTTATTTTAAAATATACAAGTTAACGACTACGTTCGGAACCGTGATTTAAAAAAAGCGAATAAATGGATAATGTTCATGATATTTAGTGTCACTTAGATTAGAATACATGTATAAAAATGTTTTAAGGACATTTTGACAAAAAAAAATTACTTAAATACAATGTTTTGGCAAAAAATTAAATTAGAATAACCTTTTTTTCAAAATGTTCTTCTTATGTGAAAAATGCTTCTATAATAATATTTTACCTGTATATAGCTCAGACCTCTGTACAGAGGCTCAATTATGATTTTTGAAACATTCACATTATTTTCAGAGTTAAAACCCATTGAAATAATTATTGGCATTTTTTTCTTAAAATTTCTCCCCTCTGTTGTCGTAAAACTTGGATAAACCCACTTCTAAGTTATATATTTCAAAAATTCTAGTTGAGCCTCTGTACAAAAGTCTGAGCTATATACAGGTAAAATATTATTATAATAGAAGCATTTTTCACAAAAGGAGAATATTTTGAAAATGGGACATTCTATGTTCATTTTTTGTCAAAATATTGTACTTAAATAATTTTTTATTGTAATAATAATCTTAAAACAATTTTATATACATTTTCTAATCTAAATGACACTAATTATCATAAATATTATCCGTTTATACCCTTTTGCAAAATCATGGTTCCAAACGTAGTCGGATACCTTAAAGAGAGATAGAAAAATGAAAGCTATATAGAAAGTGTTTTATATAAAATGTTGAATAAAAACTACGATTAATATTTTAATGACAATAATAAATAATTTTATAATAAATTTAGCACACAAACATTTTTTTTTTATATTTATATATCTAAGATACAGAATTTGGGCAAAAAGTAGGAGAACACCATTGACCAGGAGAAGGGGGGTTGGAAATAGAAATAAATGGCTGAAACTATAATGTATCCTATTATTATCAACGAAAATAAATCCCATGGAGTAGGGAAATGGAATGTCTTCCTACTTCGGTATTCCCATTAATGCAACAGGATATCTCGAATGGTTTCCCTCTAAGACCTAACTTGGGTTTGTTTTCTTAAAATTTTTTAATCTAGAATTAATAGAGAAGATACCATTTTAGAGAGGAAACATGTATGTATGTGAGTATATGAGAGATATATACATCATATATATACGAGAATCAGTTCATATTTAAACTGCCAGGAGATAATAAATATTCTATCAGCTATATATTAAACAATTGTCTAGACCTAGATGTTAATTTATTATTTAAGCAAATCGCATGGTGAGATCGCTCTACCTGGTTTCAATATGATTCGGATTTCACAAATCGGTTTCTGTGAGATTCATCTTCATTTCATTGAATAATTAGTGTCATATGGCTGCAATTCGTTTGGTTCTTACAGATAAGCGTATTTTGATTATTTAGAATTGAATAAATAAACATTTCCCCCTATTATTTAAACTAGCCAAATAATTAATAAATGATGAATAATTAGTAATTAATAAAGGCTTATTGATTTTGGCGTTTTCTACCATGTATGCTTGTCCTAATTTCAAGCAACACACACAAGGTCGGGTCCCAATCCTACGAATTAACTATCTGCGCTTTAGAGACCTAAACTCCTGAGGATTATTTTATATGAATTTCATAACAAACTTGTAAATATTTCATCTCATCTAATTACACTTGATTCTTTTATCGAATGGTTGTTTAACATATGATAAGAAAAAATCTCACTAAGAATAAAAAAAGATTATTATTGTTGTTTAATTATAAATAGAAACACAAATTTTCCTATAACTTTTATCCATTTTTCAGTTAAATTTTTTAAAATTATTTATTTTTTTATGTCTTAATTTGATTTCTTTGTTACTTTTTTTATGTTTCAATTAAATTACATCTTTCTGAATAACTTCTTACATGAGTTAGGTTTTCCCAATTGTTAAATTAAATCCTCTGTTCTTTATTATGAAACGAATATGATTATAAAGACGAATTGTGTACTGGGAGACTTTCTAGAATCAGTCCATAATAAGAATGTCAAAAAACAATTCTACACTAAATCATGTTAATTGAAGAAGCTGAAAATGAATGAGTTTTCCTCTAGAGATTATTTCTATAGAAACGTCCACGCTAATAACAATGAGTATGATTAAGATGGAGAGACACTGAATAACTCGAATTTTTGATTATGTATGATACTTAATCAAGGCTCATTTATGAATATATATGAATATAATTCTTCAGAGATAGTGCTTTCTTTGCACGAGCACTATGCAAAAGATGCGGACTAATTATATTCATAATTGCAACTTATTTCTCTCATTAGTTTTCCTGCCAAATAACCAAAGAATAAAAGGCGATATTGCATTATTTTAAATTGGTGGCTTTTAACTACAGTCTTCATTTTAATGATCGCGATTGAGAAGAGACAAAGGTATTCAATACAATAATCGGTCTTTAAAAGTTTTCTAAAGAAGTTTAATTACTTCCTCGACACAAAAAGTGAATTTATCATCTAGTTTTATTTTATCCATCCTTTCAATGGATATTAGCATGAACTCTTTTCACATTTTTTTTTCTAATTCATTAAAGAAATTGCTTTGACTTTACAAGAAATTACTTAGAATGAAACTCATAAATCATATAAAATCTTTAAGAAAATGAATTTTAAATATACTTTTTGAAAAAAAGTTTATTTTTTATCACTGAATTGGTTTAATATAAAATATGTATTCAAAATGTTTGAAGGTCTTTATATTCTAAGTATTTTTAGTACCATTTTTAAGCTTAATTAAAGCAATATTTTTTTTACATTCATATATGCTTGCAGTTTTTATACCATGCTGTACTTAAGGTATCCGACTACCCTAAAATCATTATTTTTTTCAAAAATTGACGATTTTTTTAATTATTTTTTTAATGATTTTATTTTATATGCCATCTTATTAGTTTAATAAAAGTACCAAGATTTTTATTTTCCATTCACTAGAACAGAAATACGAGTGTTTTAGTAAAAGCAGATGCCATAACTTTACACAAGACGTCAAACTTTAAAATGCGTTTTATTCGAAATGTGTTTTTCAAAAATCTCAAACGGTGACACCGATTGCTAAAAAAGTTTTAAGAATAATACGCTGAAATTTTTTGTGTATGCTTTGTATAACAGTAGAAGTGTTTTGACCTTCAGATTTATCAATCACTGTTGTATTTCAAAATTTACAGTTCATTGTGTGAATATAATCGCTGTTTTTTAAGCAATTTCATATAATCACAAACATAAAGTGCTCTAGTTTTTGTAAAAATTAAAATATCTCTTATCCTGAGGAAAGGTCATTTCAAACATGAATAACAAAGCAACAAATAAAAATTTAAAAAATTGAGAATTTGTTCATAAAAGTTTTGTACAGAGCGTGCCCCGTTTATGCATTTTTTTTTATTACCAGTATTTTCCCATTTTAATGATAATAATTTTTGATGTGTAACATCTTTCCTCTTGGTTGCTGGATATTTGTTAGGAGTGATTTCGTGAAAAGGGACGGATAATAATAGCGCGCGCTACTTGCTTTGACCAATGAGAGTACGTGGCTGTGTCTTTTCGCTACCCTTGCATGGGGGTCCAACTCTAGTAGCCATCAAGCACTCGAGCGCTTGACTCTAAATCCGTTAGTCACGATATTGGGGGACATAAGTGCGGCAGAATGCTTATTTGAAAATTGACAAACAGTGATTTCGGTGGTCGTATACAAACGGTTAGAAAAAATTAAAGGTTTCCTGCATTTTGTACTTTTACCATATAACGAAGGTGGTTCTGCTCTTTTAAAAAAATTATCACTCGCTTCCCCTGATTTTGAGTGGTGGTTTTAACTTTAACTTCAGTTTGCTAAGAGCTAAGCCGCTCATAGCTTTTATGAATGATGAACTCAAGCTCGAAATGAACACAAATTAGAATGCTTCAACTGCTAACAGTGGTACTGCTATTGACTCTGTTTTTCAACGGTTTTTAAATACTTTGAAATTACAAGTATGTGTGTCATATTTTAGTTATCATAAGTCTATTATCTCCGCTCGTCCCCAAATTGAACAAGAATAATTATTTTTGATAACATATTGCACATTATTCCTTTTGTTAATTAAATACAATTTTAATTAAAGATATAATTATTCGAAAGAAAATTATTTCCAATCATACCCGCAATTTTTTCATATTTTGTTCAGGAAAAAAGTTAATATTGCGTATTTACCACGATAACATGTCAGATGTTACACATGATATGCGACTACTCTAAGACTCGTTTCTTTTTTTCTTTCTTATTTTTTTTTTTCTTTTCTGATTTCAATTTTAGGAGTTTTTTTAAAAATATACTAAATAAATCTAAAAATCACAAAAAAAAACAAAAACAAAAATTCCCCATACCTCCATTTTTTCAAAAAAAAGTTGCCGCAAGTTGTCCGATACCTTAAAACATTTATTGACTTGCAAGAAATTCCCAAAAATATCTAACAGTGTACCATTTTTTTTTATCATTTTAATCACTAAAATCGCTTCTTATTAGGAAAAGAACTTTGCCGGATAAAAATAATTTTTTTCAACTAATAGTATACAGAGTGTCTCATAAATATCACCCATACTCTACACAATCAAATTCACCTTTGGGAGTACATAAGAAAATATCAAAAGAGCTGTACCTGTACGATTCATTGTTTTCGAGAAAAATACGGTGAATGATGACGCATGACAGTTCCCGATTAACCCTGTACTCCCGTACTTGATTGGTTGGATATGTCCGGATCCAGCCCCTGGATTGTACGTGAGATTCCGGTTCTATAGCCAATACGATCGCTAATTGGCAATTGGTGTATCTAGACAGGGTGGCTGCAGAAATGGACATAGTTACGAATCTGATTGCTGCCTGTACTTCGGTGAAGAAGACGCTACTGTAACCTGTGCACATGGAGCGTGGAAGTCTGTCTTGATATTCCCAGCGCACGCTATAAACATCTACCTTTTTTTAAATATTTGCAAATACAGTCGGTCCTCTATATAACGAAGTCACTAAATCCCGAAAAAAAGTTCGTTATATGGAGGTTCACCTTTCAATATACTTCATAAACCACATAAAACAAATTTTAAGTTCATAAACACTATATATTAAAAAAAATAATTATTCATACCTTTTTGTAAATTAATATATATTTATTTTATTATCTTAACTATCAAAATAAAAGAAAGAAAGTAAAATTGCAAGGAAAGTTTCTTGACGCCTTTATTAACTTCTTGAAGAATTAAAAATATTTCTTTGATGCTCAAGCACATACGCTTTAACATTTTTGATCTACATGAAATAAAGTTACCAGTACGACTGATCAACACTACAAATGAACGAAGACTAGTTCAAGGACAAGAGACAACTCCACTGAGGGTGAAAGGGGATATTGAAAATGTTTACAGGGACTGGACAATGGGGGTCAAAAGTAGAACTTCTTGGATAAAACGCCCAAAATCATATTGCTCTCGGTGAGTTAGGCACCTAATAAAAATCAGTTCGAAATTTATGACCACTATAAAATATGTTAAAAGAGAGAATAACTTGAAATATCACAAGAAATACTTTAAAAAGAGGGAGAAAAAAATTGAATCGCAAGAGAAAAAGTTAATTATATGGAAAATACCCTTCGCTATAGAGAGGTTATTTTACGAAGAAAATAGTGAAATGTTCTTAGTTCCAGGAAAAATTTCCCTTTATAGAAAAATTCGCAATATAGAGGTTCAACTGTACTGCTACTTATTTTTACAATACGGTGTTTTTCCGTTGCATCGGCTGTGACGTCATACTTTACTTTTTGTATTTTCTCGTGAACTACAGATCGAACAGGTTCTTAGAACACCATTTTTTACGTACTTCCAATGATAAATCTATCTTTTCAGCGTTTGGACCTCTATTCTGGGGACTCGCTATATAAGAAAAGTAGACGGGGTTATTTTTTTTTTTTTGTCGACATTCTAAGTTTTCAGAATTCCAGATTTCCTATTCCAGTGTATTCAATCTAAAACTTTAAATTAGAAATTGAATTCTGAGA
>BMAV01019884.1:274213-308649 GCA_019973955.1 Trichonephila inaurata madagascariensis
TGGAATTCTAAGTAAGTTATAAAAAATACTACTAAACTAAAGTATTCAGTCCAGTTTTGGCGTATAGTTAATGAACATCTTTTCACTATACTTTAATATATCTTCCATTTATTTCTCTCTGCCTCTCTCTTCTACTTTCTACATTCTTGCATAATCCATCATCTCTTTTCTCGAACACTGAAAGAAAAAAAATTATGAAAACTTGAATTAAATTTTACAGCACCCTTCAGTTTAGATATATTCATAACTTTGAAACCTCGTGGACTTGCTAGAAGTAGTAGAAATTTTAGAAAAGAATAAATTAAAGATAACACAGTGTAATGAAAATAAACTCACAATCCTTGTTATAGAAAATTTGTTTATCAATGGTCTAATTGTTGGAATATATTAACAATCAAGTATCCAAAGCATGGAGACATTCGACAAAGTATTTTTACGTTTTTTAATTGAAAGGAAAGTAAATACACTTGGCTCTGAAAGTCTGCGTACAGGCAATAATCTTACGTGTTTATGTAATAATTGCTATTAAAATCTGGCTTTAGAAAATCAAAATACTTGTCAGAAATTCTTCAAAATTTCCTTATTCAAACAAAAGCAACAAAATTCACCTTAACGACAAAAAACAAGATTGGCCACCAAATAATCACCAACCATCTGCGGCAAAAATCTGCGTACACTTACGAAATAGAGCTTTTAAAGACCTTTTATTGTAAAATAATTGCACTAAATTGTGTTTTCAAGTAATTAATAACATTTTTTTACGTATTATTTAGGATTTGAAAGCTTTTGTGGTTCCATGAGAGGCAACAGAATAGAGATCGATGTATCATTGAAAGAAAAATCATCATAGATATTCAGAAAAGAGGAAAATTTTTAAAGCAATTGTTGAAATTGTTAATAGGAAACAATCATTGATTTAAAAAGTGTTCATAAACTACAAATGAACTGAAATTTTAACGTCCAAGCCAATATTCGGCCGGCCGTCTGAAGAGTCACCTCGAACATCTTGCTTTGTAATATGTTCTATAAAAATAAATCCAAGACTATAAGCTACATAAGTAGCTAAAAGTGTTGCTGAGATTTTGCATAAAAGTGTGACTTTAATCACAATTCGAAGAAAACTGAAAAAGGATGACTATTGTGCCCGAGTGGTACTCAAGAAGTCATTCATTTTTCGAATGAACAGAGCTAAAAGAATGATTTTTGCCCAAAAAAACACCTAATTAGGACACATGTGTCTTAGAAAAGTGTAATATATTCAATTGAAAGTAATTTTTGTAATTTAGCATCAAAAAGCACAAAAATATGCCTGCAAAAATTTCTGGACAGTTCTTAAGAAAGATAATCCCTTTTCGACTATCAAACATGGAGGAGGAGGCTTAATGTTTAGGGGTGCATTGAAATACTTTCGGCTGGTAATCTACAATTTATTCAATCTACAAAACTGGTTACTTAAACTTATTGAAGTAAAATATTAGGTGATATGCGGATAAATTTGCGGTGAGTAATGATTTTTACTTTCAGCGGCTCAAAAATACCAAGCAAATGGTTCACACCTTGAAATCATTGTGAAGCCACGGCTGTTCTGACATGTTTGTAACCAATTCCGAAAGTCAGCCTAGTCCTCAGACCTAAGCATAATACATCATTTGTAGGATGTACTCGAGTGAATAATCAGGCAGAACGTAATACATCCAAGGAAATGCTCAAATCTGTCAGAGTATAAAAATGGAACAAAATATCCACAGACGGAATAAGTAAGCTTATTAAATCCTTACCAAATATGTTGAGAAAGTTATAGAAAGAACAAAATAACTTAAAAAGTATTAAATTTTAGTTACAATCCACTATTATAAAGGTTTTTTTCCAGTGTACGCAGACTTTTGACGCACACGATTTGTGTCATTCTCAAGTTATAAATATCTGAATTATTTTATGTAATATTTAGGTGGTTGGTGATTATACTATTTGAATTTACGACGTTAGAGGAATCAATAAATTTAGTATTGATTCAGAAAGACTTCATTTAATTAGTGATCATTGCATGAATGTGAAAGATGTGTGATCGCCTGTACGCAGACTTTCGGAGGCAAGTGTATATTGTTTTCTCTTGACTTAAGACTCTCAGTGTGTATTCTGATTGGCAGGGCTTTAGTCAGATTTGTAATTTTTAAACATAATTTTCAATTAATTGGGTTAATAAAAATTGCACATAGAATGCAAAGAAATTAAATCTCTATTAGAATATATCAATATGTGGTACATAATATAAAAATGTATAATATGTACTTCATTGCTGCATTGTTTTTCTACCAGTGTATGTATATTTACTTCCTTTTTTTTATTTCTATATTCGTAAGGGTGATGGTGTTAAGTTGAGGAGAAAAGATGAACATTTCTCTGATTAATTATTATGAAAACAAGGTAGCTATCACTCTTATGTATCTCCAAGAGAAAAAAAAAATTCTAAATGATTAATTTCTAAAACTTTTTTTTTCAACTGTAAACCACATAAACAATAAACTAGAGATTAAAGGTTTTCCTAACAATAGAAGAGAATTCTGCTCTTTCATAATGAAAGTTTTATTTACTTTTATATTTGAAGTACAAAAATATTATTTGACATTCAGTGAACCTAGTGAAAAACCCTTAAAGGAGATTTTAATTATTAAGCCTGGCAGAAGTAAAGATTTTAATTAATGCTCAAATTTGAGGTAAATCTGTGTAATTATAATATTAAAATTACTTTATTGTACTTCGTCCTTAATATTTTGAAATTATATAAATGTACTACTTTTTTCAGCATATAAAACAAAGTACGAGTTTTCACAAAACCAGTGATATTGAATGTAATATAACTAATAAAAAACTAGTATATACATAAAAGTGATGTCAATTCCAACTTAGGTCAACAAAGAAAAAAAATTGTAGATAATTAAATTTAATTAATAAATTAATATTTTAAAAATCTATATAAACATCAAGTGCCATCCACTACAAGCTTGAAAAAATCTATTTGAACTTGAGTGGACGTATGAAGAATAAGTATTTGAAGCCAAGAAAAAATTCGTTAGAAAAACCTACTGGCGCCATATATTGCACCTAGTTCTAAATTCGTTAGAAATAAAGCAGAATAAATTTAAAATTATAAAATAAAATTTAATTAATGAATTAATATTTGAAAAAAAAAGTGCATTAACATCAAGTGCCATCCACTACGAGTTTGAAAAAATATATTTGAACTTGAGTGGACGTTTGAAAAATTGTATTTAAAGCCAAGGAAAAATTCGTTACAAAAACTTATTGGCACTATCTGTTGCAGCTAATTCTATTTCCGTCAAAAATAACGCAAAATAAATTTAAAATTCAAAAATAAAATTTAATTAATGAATTAAAATATTTGAAAAAACTGTAAAACATCAAGTGTCATCCACTACAAGTTTAAAAAAATGTATTTGAGCTAGAGTGGATGAATAAAAGATATTTTACTAACGATTGAACATCTAAACAAGATATATATATATATAAATAGGGCGAGTGTGAACTAATAGTAGGAATTGAAAAAAAAAAGAATTCAGAAAGAAATAGCTTAATAAAAATATACTGACCTCTATAGGAAAAAGTAGTTAAAATCTTATTATAATGTTGAAACATTTTACAATCTGAGGTAATGCGTGGAACTTTAATCTTTATCTTGAACCATAGCTTCTCAAACTTTAAATGCTTACGACCCAACTTCAATCCTAATTTCCATAGCGCCCCCCCCCCTCCCTTCCATATAATAACAATGTATTGAATGTAAGAATAATGTACTTTGACGTTAAAACTACAACTTGACTTTAATTATAAACCACACAATTTATCAAAATAAGTATTAAATTTTGTATATGACAAGTCCAGGGGAGTCGATAGTAAATATTATACTTGTTTTTAATTTAGTATTGACGAAATAATTATCAAATACATTGTGCAGAAATAATAATCTTATAAGTATATCAGTGTAAATGTGTATTTGATTTTTTTATGTTACAAGAATGTATTTTATTTTGCTTCCTTTCAGTAAATTAATAATTATTTTAAATATCTTATTTTAGACTTCTGAATCCACGCAGTGCTATCACCCCCCCCCCAAGGGATGTCCCTCACAGTTTGAGAAAGACTGTCTTAAGCATTGAGATATCGTTATTAAATAGTAATGATAAAGTGTTTACAAAGAGGTTTTCAAAAGAAGTGTTTTTTATTTCAACAAAGATGACTTTGATCATACATTTTATTTATACATAAAAAAAAAATTTCTTATATTAAGGCTTCTAATCTATTTAAAATAAAAAAAACTATAAATAAAATTTGCTTAAGAAATTATTGTACTCTATGATGAACATCACAATGCGAGAACGTTTTTGAAAAAAAAAGTTTTAGTAGCAGTGATTGAAAAAATAACATATTCTTCTAAATTAAATTCACGTTGTTAACATTTATTTTCACGTAAGGGGAAAATGCATTAAATATCTGAAATTCGATCAATTACTTACCGTCTTTCGAAATAAATATTTATTTTGGTTTCAAAAATCAGAAATACCATCAAGTTTCCAAAAACAAGTTTTCTCACTTGAAATGTACAATTCAAGTATTTTTAATATGTAAATCAAAGCCAATCATGTAATTGTTTGATTACTGAACAATAGATTCATTAAATTTCAAAAAAGATACACATATTATCAATTAACTCTATCCTTAAGTATAGCTAGTGAAAAAAAAGACATTTCAGTTGATTTAAGAAGTGGCAAAATGTTGATGGTATGATTTCAATTATTAGCTTAAATTGAATCGAAACATCAATTATGATAGGCATTTTTTTAAAAAAAACATTCCTGAAAAGTTACAGTTGTTTGATAAATCCTAGTCTAACGCTAAAAAAGCAGAATGTACAAAGAGTTTTTATTTATTAAGAATTACTTTTTGTAAATAGAAAACAGAAAAGAAAGAAAATTATACATCACCTCATACATCAAATACTTTCATCATTAATTCTTTTTTTAATACCATGTTTTTTCATTCATTTTCAGAAAAGAATTAAAACGTCTTTATCTCTTAATTACCAATCGGGTAAAAATTATGTCTCAATAAACAAAAAACATTCATTTTCCCTATCTTTGTCGCTCTACAGATAAATTAAAAACATTTAATCCCTCCCTAATTTTAATGTAATGCTAAAAAAAATACGGTATATATTTCGCAAAATAATAATGTAAGATACATGTATGTTATAAATTAAAATAATCAATTAGTAACTGAAGTTTTAAAAAACGAAGAAGCCAATAGAATTAAAAAATCGAAATGAAGCCTTATAAGTTCTGTTTTCATGCAAATAATATTTGAAAATACTTCAGAAAATTTAACTAATAACAGTAAAAAACACAAATGTTACTTTAGATCTTTAAGGTTCTCTAACATATCAGTTGAATTTGTTTTCAATCTTCTTCTTCAGTTCACATATATAATAAATAAAGTTGTTATTAACTAGATTTTCTTTTTTGATTCACTCACATTAGTTCAAAACTTGTTTTCCAGTAATTAATTTAAGGAAATAATGTCGAAAATTTAAAAATAATTATGCTTGAAGTAAACATTTGGCATGAAAAAAATAAAATAATTAGAAAACACATCTTGAAAGAATTTTAATTTGATTATTTCTGAAATGTTTACGGTTGACTCATTAGTTTAAAATAATAGTTACCAGAGATCTATGGAGTTCTTAATGAATTGTTATTTTTTTTAAAACGGTGATAAAGTATTATTTTCTGTATCACATATACTTTCAGTAGTAATCTTATCACATTAAAAATAACTCAATAATAATTGTTAGAAATTTTTTTTTATTGTTTACTATTTTGAATCAAGAGCATCTAAGAATTTTTATGTAGACTTTTCTTATGATAAATTTATGTGAAAACAAGTTTTATTGAATAACAGAAATAAAATGTGCATTTTTCTTCAAAATTTGAAACATAAAAGTACGTGTAAATAAATAGTGACTATATTATAATACTTAACTGAAGTAAAACGTGTCAACTATGTTCTTTGCTTAAAGAAATTTATTGTATGTATAGATAAGAGGAGTTATTTCTTCACTTTTTTTAAATTTTGAAGAAACTAAGGAATACAAATAAATATCCACCATTTGAAAAAAGATGGCATCACCAGTGAGGGTAAAATAACAGATTTAAAACGTCATATCGTAAGGTTGGACATCTGGCAACACCATAACCTTGGAAGTATCAGTGTTTTCGTATAGGTATCACATAATATTTTCCCTGGTCTTTCGCTGAAGCTTTAAATTTATTTTTAATTTGAAGAAATATACAGTTAGGGTGATTTGATTTCTTGTGGAATCATATGGTGAGACAGTTTTGAGTGAGAATATTGTTGTGAGTAGTTTCAAAAGCTTAAGAATGATGAGTATGACGTTGAAGCTAGATAACGTAGTGGAAGATTCATACCAAACGCGAAAAAAATGCACTTAACTCAAGTACAAGTGACTCAACAAGCAATTTTACATCGTTTAAACTCTTTTAAAATGATTTAGAATCAAGGAAATTGCATTCCATATAAACTAAAGCTGAGAAACGTTGAATATTGATTCTGCGCAAGTGAAATAATTGTTGCCAGGCATAAATAAGTTTTTTTTTTTGCGTTGTACAGGTACTAATAATGACAAATGGTACTACTACGATAACCCAAAACAGAGGAAATCGTGGTAGCCATGTGGTTACGTTTCAACAGCCTAATATTCATGGAAAGAAACTCATGTTGTGTATTTGGTGAGATTAGCTTGCTGTCATGTATTATGTTGCTCAAACCGAGAGAAACCATTATTGAAGCTCACTACCGAACACAATTTATGAGATTCAGTCGAATACTCAAGGAAAGATGTTCCCACTACTGCTCCAAATATGACAAAATTCTACCAGATAATGCTCTCCACAAGTTACGGTGCTGCTCAAATGGATGGAGTAATAATACTGTACTTTGATGCTAAAAATACGAATACGTCTTTAACTTCTTAGGTGCCACCGGCGAATATAAACGTCTTGATCAGCCAAAGCATTAATTTCCCCTGACGTATATATAGGTCTTTCCGAAGTAGGAACTTTTCTGTGCACTACTATCATTAAAATTTTGGAATACAATAAAAGGACACTGACAATATTTGCGAAGGATTTACTTGTTTCAGAATATTTGCTTCTTTATATTTCCCCCCTCTCCTCTTAATATATCTTATATGTACGAAACCGTATAGAAAACGGTTGACATTGGGACTTAGATTAACTTAACTTTTATTTGGCAGTTAAAGGACATTATAAACCGTACACATTATAATATAAGTGTTTTATATATACTTTTTGTATATAATTTTATATATGACAATCTCATGTGGTCACTGGTAATAATTAAACGTTCTTAACTTAGTATTGTTCAATTAATTTTAAAAGAACTGATACATTTATAAGTGTAATAAATCAGTGTAAATGTGTATTTTACTTTTTATTATGTTAGATTGTATTTTGTCTGCTTAATTTCGGTAAATTAATTTTTTTCCAGATAATCTTATGTTATCGACTTTTCAATGTGCTCGCGCCTCCCTCGTAGAGTTATCGCCTCCCCACAGTTTGAGAAGGGCTGGATTAAGGTATTCGACTACGTTCGGAACCATGATTTTGAAAAGCATATAAATAGAGAATATTTAAGATATTTAGTGTCACTTAGATTATAAAACGTATATAAAATGGTTTTAAGAGTATTATTATACAATAAAAATTTATTTAAGTACAATATTTTGACAAAAAATGAACATAGAATGACCCATTTTCAAAGCACATTCTCCTTTCATGAAAAATGCTTCTATTATAATAATATTTCGTGAGTATATAGCTCAGACCTCTGTACAGAGGCTCAACTAGAATTTTTGAAATATACAGCTTAGAAGTGGATTTATCCATATTTTAATACAACAGAGGGGAGAAATTTTAAGAAGAAAATGCCGATAATTTTTTCAATTGGTGGTAACTCTGAAAATAATGTGAATTTTTCAAAACTCCTAGTTCAGACTCTCTGGAGAAGTCTTTACTTTATATAAGCAAAGTATTATTATTATCGAAGCATTTTTTTATAAAAGGAGAACGTTTTGAAAAAAAAAGGTCATTCTAAGTTCATTTTTTGCCAAAATATTGTATTTAAATAAAAAAAATTTCGTCATAACGTCCTTAAAACTATTTTGTGCATGTATTCTAACTTGAGTGACACTAAATACCATGAAAATTATCCATTTATGCGCTTTTTTGATGATGATGAGTTTGGTGTTTTATGGCGCAAGAGCCAGTTTTGGTTATACTGCGCCAAACATTCATAGGTCTGTGGTCTGGACGGGAAAAGAAGAAAAGGAGAAATTGGATGACAAGATGGAGGGTCGAAAATAGAGAAGGATCACTGGGGTACCGCGGGGTCGGGACACCCGTGTTTACCAAAGATAGTAAACCCCTTGGGAAAAGGAAAAGATCACTAGGGTACCTCGGGATTGTGATACCCGTACCCACCTAAAGAAGGTGAGCCCCTGAGGGGTATGCGCTTTTTTAAAATCACGGTTCCGAACATAGTCGAATACCATAATAGCATATGTCCTGTCTCAGCAGCACTTCACATCATATGAAAATAACAAAGATTTGGTTGATCCGTAGATAATCACAAAAGATGAAGCGTGCTTCTGACACTGTATCCATATGTTACACGCAAAAATTGGAAAATTAGTGATTAGGGAGAGACAATACTTTGAATAAAACACGATGCACCGTTCTTTTTATAATAAGTGGTCAATTTTTCATAAAAAAATCGCGGAAACTTAAGAGTACTCCTTATAAATTTCTGGAAAATGGCTAAGCAGGCTAAATGAAATATTTTAATCTTGATATTTATGACTATGAATTTGCAATTGACTCATATTTAACCAAATACTTTTGACGTAGAGTAATTAAATTATTTTTCTCTTGCCATTACAATTTATGAATCACAAACATTCGTCCTTGAGAGAACATCTTAAATCTTAAAAGTTTCTAAGTTAAACAAGAATTGGTCTTAGAATCTCAAAGATTACTCTACTGCAGACAATAGAGTGTTGAAAAATATGTTAAACTGATATTTATAAAAGCTCACAAGTTCCCTTTCTCGTTCCTGTGACCCTTGGGAATGATTAGAAAATTTAAGCAATTCCCAACTTATGCACTTGCTGAGTATAATATTTAATCAAGTACAATGGAGACACTATTGCGCATACATTGGATTCTATGGAAGGTATTTTCGTAAAATAATTTGCTTAATATCATAACATGGTAGCAGAATGTTTATTAGAAAACGGGATGAATGGAGCTGTTAACAGATAAGTGAAACGTTATGACAAAGGACCACAAAAGGCTTCTTCAGCAACTAATTATTTCGCTCCATTCTCAAGTTCCTTCAGTCTGTAACGAGAACACTTAGAATTTAACGATCTACACCAGACTCTTTCTCTAAGCTATTTGGCAAATTCTATATGAAGCCTCAGAGAGAGGTGTTTGTCTAAGAATACACTCTGTGGTGTTATCTACTAAGTTCTATTCAAAGATAGCTCTACTCTCTTAATATTCTTAATATTTATAGTCGGTTACGGGCGAACGCTTATAATGCAAACAATGTAAAGTTCAACATTAGTTGTTATTAATTTAAAAAATGAAAACTTTATTCAAGTTTAACTATTTTGTTTAAAAAAATCCTGTTCTTACGAATTTTCATAATAGTTTAAAACCACTTCATTCCTTTTGGGGTTATGTTTTAAATTGACTTAAAATGTATAAATTAGTTTATAATATTTATAATGCTCTTATTCACAAAAATCACAAGAAACTACATTTTGAACATTGTTACATGGCAAAGAGATGCTATATTTTCAAATTAATTTTGATTTCACTAAATAAATTACAACAAAATATAGGGGAAAACAATATATGCAGCAAATTTTTTCCATTTAAAAATAACTTATTTTCATTAATAATTTTATCCAAGGGGAAAAAATCGTTTTTTTAATTACAGTTTTCCAATCAATCTTTAATTTACATTATACATTTTGTAGAATTTTCTTAAAAGACAATTGTATTTTTTTCATAAAACTCGAATTCTCAAAACAAATCCTTACTTTTTTGTGGGGTGAAAGGACATGCTATGTAGTTAAGAGCATTTTAAATGAAAATATTCGGTGTAAAAGAATTACTTGTAGATACAATGAAATGATTATCTTTCAACTGCTGTATCAAAAATTTGAATTTCCTTACAAATTCACTTTTTAAGCTATCGTAAAGAAAAAAGTTATATATTTCAAAATTTATAATTATTATTAGTGTTTTAAAAACAAGAAGCTTTACGATGTATTCCAAAAGTTTTTTTTTTCTAAGTCAAAATAGCAATGAAATCGTATTCAAAGGGTATTCATCTAGTTTTAAAAATGTCATTAATATAAATACTTCATTATTTAATATAGAGCATTATATTTTGTGAGAATATGTATAGAACTATTTATATTACTCATATGACTCACATGAAATACAAAAGAATAAATAGAATTTTTTATTTTTCCCAATTCTTAATTCATTTTTCATATTTAAAAACTGATGAAGAACAGAACAAAAAAGAATCACTTTTGGTTATTTCATTTTTCAAATACATATTATTTGTTAATTATTTAAAAAGGTAAAGTATTTCTGCCCCAGTGCTTCATAATAAATTTCTCAAATCAATCTAATAAAATTTCAGAAGACTTTGTAAATTACTGGAAGGACATATTTCCTTTACAAATTTAAAAAGTAAAGGATATAAATGTATAATTATTTCTGTTATGAAATGTATGTAAGAGAAGTGAACTATTTAAAAATCTTATTAAGTTTCGCAAATACAGTTCAGTTAAGAACTAATCAAAGACACATTTTAATGAAATTCTGTAAGGAAATTTTTATCAGAACACATAAAAAAATAATAAAAACATATGGGATCGAAGGGTCTGACACACTTATGAGACTGGAAATAAAATAGGGTATTATGAGTATTTACGTCGTGCTTCAGTAGATAGAGTGTATTGAAGATAAACTAATACTTCTCCTCTTACTACTTATTTCGAAACAAATAATCCCCAGATCTTAATCTCTGATTAGAAATAAAACCTTTTCCTTTCAATTACCTTTTCGCATTGCAATGTAAACAAACATTTTAATCAATTAGTGAAACATCTACACTTCGTTCTTGCAGGATCGATTGGCTCCAATTATTATGTGTTTCTTGGAAAAAGAAAAACAAGTTTGTATTTCTGTAAATCTTGCCACTTTAAAAATGATGCGATAATAGTATGTTTTTCCCCTTTTTCGAAATAAGTGTATGACAGAGAGAGCAAAACATTTAAACTATTAACTAAATATTGATCTCGTGATGGTAGCGCAAAGCTCTAGGGCATATTTAAATTAGCACCCAGAGTTTGGCACTTCAATTAGTCGTTTAACTTATAAAATACAGGTTGTTCAAATCCGACGATACTTTTACCATTTCTACGATGACTTAAAGATGAAAGGGAATTAAAAGTAGCAAGATTTAAATACACCAGACAGAATTTTCCTTCCATCTCGAAGATAAGTTGAAATCTTATATCTATTTTGAGACAATTAAATTAATTCAGTCATTCTATGATATGGTGCTATTGTAATTAGTATAATCTAAGTTATTCTTCTGCTGATAGTTATCCTGCTCCTATACTCCTTCTTATTTCAGATTCGTACCGATATTAAAAATGGCACACGAATCTGCACTATATGTTGCCGGACTCATTTTTTTTAAATAAAATAATTTATAACAATCCTATTTTCTTAGAAAAAAGTGTTTTTATTGTTTCACTAATAATCATGTACTGCTTCTTTATAAAAGTCTTATAAGAACTGCCCTGACTTATGTAACAGATTGATGGATTGATTGAATATTAACGTCACACTGTTCAGCTACACGAGGGCTTTTGGCGACGGACCACGTAATTTTGAACCATGGTCAAGTTGTGATATGGCCCCCCTTTGGTGACCATATCTTTGATTGTCAGCGTGAGCTAGAGGTGTGGGATTTTCAAAATGAAGAGACATTTTAAATTCTTAACATGACTTTATTAAGAATATAACTTAAACGTCTAACAATTTAGATAAATTTATATAAATGAGAATCTAGAATGAACTAACACACAAAAATAGTTAAGCCGAATCACGTAATTTAGACCACTTTCTCTAAATAATTATATTATCCGCCTATTCTAACTTCTAATAATATTGCATCCTAATAGCAAATAATCAGTCCTACCTTATTCCAAACTTAACTTCAATCTTTAAATAGAAACCTTTGGGCGCGTGTGCAGTGGTATGCACCTTGTAGTAATGGCTGAGTTTCTAGGTAACTTTTCGATAGGCTGTCAATTCACGCTCGTATCTCCTCCAAAACATAACATTCATCAAATTGCCATCCTGCTTACTGAAACTTCTGTTCTTTTAAAAGCTATCTTATTTGCATTTCTTATTCGCATTTTGTTTTTTGAATTTTGGTTGGAAAAGGGTTGCCATTAATCTTGACCGTCAAAGAACCCAGAGGTTTTGTTAAAGAAAAGACGCGTGAGCCCGTCACAAAGCGACGTGAGCGACACCTGAGCTGGCACTCCCCTCCCCTAACTACCACACCACACCAATGGGAGGACGTTTCAGCTCTCGACAGATTTAACGTGCATCGCTGCCATGCACGGCGGGTCTTTAGTGGTACTGGGCTCGAACTCGCGACAAGGCAAGTCACGATCCGATACCTATACCACTCGGGTACCGCGGCCACGACTTATGTATCAGAGACTTGGCCATTGACTTTACGTGATGAGGAAGCTTTGGAAATTTTCGAGAGAAAGATCTTAAGCTGCATTCTTGGTGGTATCTAAGTGAATGGATCATGGAGAAGAAGATCTAACTTAGAAATCTACAAAATTTACAAACAACCTGATGTTGTAAAATTTGTAGAATTACAAAGGCATAAATGGGCTGGTCATTTTGTTAGAATGAATTACAACCGTTGTAGCAAGAAAATCTTTCTGGCAATGCCCGTGGGAAATAGACCTCGGGGCAGACCCCCGTTAACCCTCTCTCTGCGTAGTTATTTTATCAAAACAGGTTCAAAAATTGCGTATGGTTTTGTTTCATATTTCAAATCTACATTTTAGAGTGTCGCCCATCTGGTATAGTGGTTAGAGACGCTGACTGCTGTGCCGTAGGGACTGGGTTTGAATCCCGGATAAGACATGGATGTTTGTAAATGTATAATGCCTGCGCGGCATGGGGGTACTCTAAATAGCCGTCAAGCCGCAAGTCCTCTCGTGAGGTTGGTGGAAGGGGAAGAGAGATGGGAGGCCTCTGACCACCCCCAGAGTGTTCTCCCTCCTAATTGGGGTGGAATCGAGCCAAATCGTACTGTCACCTGTAGGGTTCTCAAAGCTACGGCTAACGACAGGCGTCACTTAGCTCTTTGCCATGATGAATTTCGTGGGCCTCGATCTGGCCTATGCCTATTGGGTGACATTAGTAACAACAACATTTTAGACCTCAAAAATACAAAAAAAAAATTGTAAAAAAGTTTTTATTTTAAAATATAGATTTAGATCATCAATATATGAACATAAAAATATAAATTTAAACATGAAAAAGAGCAGCGCGGATTGCACGGATAAATAGTCGAAAAAATCCATACCCGTGGAAATCGGGGTATGCTCAGTGAGAGGGATGAGATGGATTGACTGTGTCGAAAAAGACCTAAAAATTTTAAAGTTCAAAAACTGGAAAACAGTTGCTAAAAGTAGGGACGCCTGGAGAAGGCCAGGGCCCACCCAGTTCTGTCGAGCCTCTGAAGAAGAAGAATCATTTATATTAATTTTATGCATAACATTCTAATATATAAATAAAGAAATGAGAATGCTATTCATTACACACACATTTTTAAAACTTTATTCCATCTCTGTCAAAGATTCGAAACAGCAATGTGAAGCCTAGCTGTGTTCTAATTCTTTCCTTTTCGTATTTTTTTTCTTAATAAATAAATAAATATATATATATTTTCCAATAACAAATTGAAAGCAAATAGATGTTAATTCGATAAATACTTATATTTGTGTTCGTATAATTCCTCATAAGTATCTAAAGAAGAAAGTCTCCCAGAAATTACAGTTATAATTTTCGCGTTCTCCTCAAATGCTGTATTAATATCCAAATCACTTCAGAATATTCTTTAATGTACAAAAAGTTTGTGACTCCTTTCTAAACTTGTGATACCCCGCTGCCCGGGAGTATCATCTCTTCATCTACGCTATCTAGATTTGTAGGAATAAATGATTGATCACTAATATTCTCCATAATAAATCTAATTTATTATTGTCTAAATATATATTGATCAACGCAACACAAGTCTTACTATAGGGATATGATCAGGAGTGACATCACGTAATTATCTTTCTTACTCACTATTTTTATGAGAAATTAACCTCAAAATCTTTATCTACTCTAGATTCCTTAATAAGCTAAAGTCGTTCTGTAATTAATCTCTTATCAATATCTCACGGCGATCAGCACATCAGCTTTCTATCTCTTACTGTATTCTATTCTTCTACTATTATTCTTCCATTCTCTTACTATCCGACTTCTATTCTACTATCCGGTCTTCTATCCCACTTCTAATCATTTAATTCGCGAATTCTAAAGCTCCCTTATATATCTATTCACTAATCTGAGTATCGCGGTTTCTTCTTGAGAGGGTTGGATTGAAATAATGCCATTCTGGCCCCAAAGATTCCCCAAGAGGATTAGTGAGAAGGCGCTATAAAGCCCCGTCACAAACTAACTTTCCAAATGCATAGTGAAAAAAATGATAAACCAAAAGAAAATAGAGGAAAAGTAGAGAAATAGAAATGGTATCTCGAGATGCGCCACCCTTGCATATCAAAGAAAGCAAATCTCACAAAAAAGCCAAAAGATCATCTCGGATTGATAAACACAATTTCTAAGACAAGATAAATTTCTAAGGTTTCTCAAAATTAATAAATTACATACTGGCAAATATTAAAAAAATAATCATCAAAAAGCTTAATTTAATTTTGTGTTTTTATTATTGGATATGGGAATAAATCCTCATTTTTTTATGGTGAAGAGGAGCAAAGAACACAAAACATTTGTAGTCTAAAATTGTGCATTACTCTCTGTGGTATCATATTTTTTTGGTTGGAGAAGAATCGATCAAAGTTGAAACTCTTGTGATTTACTATAAGGCCATCACACATCAACAAATCCTCAATGAATTTTCGGCTAAAAGAATTAGTCAAAGCATGAAAGAAGAGATAAAGAGTAGGTGTCTAATGGGGTGAATATTGAAAGTTGGATTAAATTCCTACTATATTTAATTTTTGACGAAAGTATAAGGCTCGTGTGGACTACACTGCATCCGTTCCAACTGACGACACCGAGTAAAAGAAGTTAGTTTACAGAACTGTCTGTTAGTTTACAGAACCTTAAGAACAATTTTAGTTCAAAATGTGAAGGAAGTCGTCAAACGGTAAACCAAGTCTGCCAAACTGAAAGCAATTTACACCCTAAGAATAATATTGAAGGGTATTAATTTTTAATCATATCAGAATATTTCATTTTTGAAACAATATATTTTTGCAGAAATATTCCCGACATAAATTTTCGATTGTCAGTTTATACAATGTGTATAACGTATTACTAATACGGATGAATAGCAAATTATCAATTTAAAGTATAACTCCTTTGCTGCAATCATTATATACGAATGACTTAAGTATGCATATACTTAAGGCATTCGGCATAATAAGGTGAAAGGATATTCTAACAAAAGCACTACGTTAATTTTTTAACTTTATTAAAATGTTTAAACTGATTTAAATTATGTGGTATTGTCCAAGATCGAAAAATTCACGAAAGTATCATAAAGGTTACTCGAATTCTTATATATAAGAACCTTGGAACCATATTTAGTTTTGAGTAAATATTCTATGAGAAAACTGAGCAAAAAATAAAATCTAATTACATCTATTAATTTGCTGTTCGAATAAATTATCATTAAAAAAAACGTGGTACTCGGTTTAACTTTAATGGGGTTTAACATTAGTATTATGTAGTAGATAATATATATATGTAGTAGATAATAGATTTGATACACACTTTCATCCATATCACCGATACAAAAATTAAACGTTGAAAAATGTTTCATGTAAATACCATTAAACGAGAAAGAAGGGATTTTTAACTACACTAATCCCACAAATTTTTAATTTATAACTCATACAACGTATTTATTTCCCTACAGATACCTTCTTTGGAAGAAAAGTAAATATATTGATCCTATTACAAAAGTGCTACCTTTAAAAAGAAAATAAATGCATCTGAAAATTAATTGTACTCGTAATTAGATATTGGTAGCATCTTCAGTTAACGATTGACCGATAATTGAGGAAATGAGCCTTATTTGTATAGACTGAGTTAATGAACTGCTTATAGAGAAATCCAATTTACTATAATTAGTAATTTCACAAAAAATACATTGAATAATAAATAGAATGTAAATAACCTAGTAGCTTACAAAAAGTAGTGTATGCAATCATAAAGGTACAGGGCAAATAATTTGCTATGTAATTAATTCCTCGGTAAAATATTCGATACGATGCCTAATTTTCCTCTGTTTTGTTCTTGTTACCTAACTTTTTTTTCTAGATATTTTTACTGAAATCTACCATTAAGATATTTTCGATTGCATCTCATCATGCTTAGAAAGAAAAATTTGGCTGCTTAAGAAAAATATTTAGTCTTGAATGTGGAATATACATATTGTTACGTTGATCCTGGGTTCAAGGATTTTATGCAGATCAATCGTACAGAACAAGACAGTTCTTTAAGAGTGATGAAAATTTGTTGTAGAAAATCCAATCCTTTAAATACAGGATTCAGCAGCAATATTCACAAACTAAATCTCAGAAGATCTTCACACCTTCAACAGAACTCAGACACAATTATCGGTTTCTAAAATAAACGTATATAAAAGATTATTCACAAGCAATCACTCTTTCAACAGCCGAAGTAATCACTAATCGCTTCAACAATCAGAGCAATACTAACTGATCGCTAGTCAAAACCAGACTGACTAATTTTCGTTTCGCATCTCTGTAGGTCTTGAAATTAGTGTATTTCTCTACTAATTTCTAGAAGAATCTAGAGGGCTCCAAACTCTCCAACATGATCGCCAAGTCGCCTACTTGGCTCTATCGCCAAGATTTCGCCTAGTTTCCATTGAATCATCATTATAACGTAAAGGACGGCATTGCTTGGGAATACTACAATTTTAACGTAAATTAAATCAAATTTAAAGGCATTACGCATCCAAATACAAATTATTTACACTATTTTACACAAAATTCGTAACAATATATATATGTGTGTGTGTGTCTGTAATAATTCCCTTAGTACCCTTTTAAATAATCTTCTTTAAATAACTTTTAATTCTTTAGTACAGAACTAACGTGTTAATCTTAATCGTAAACGAATAGTAACATTGCATCAGAAACCTCGCTCCCGCCCGTTTCCCAACCAATCATGTCTCCTGTTAGAAAGGAGTCGCGCGATTTTCACAGGCCGTATAAAAGTGAAGTTCTTTTGTGTTCACTCTTTTTGTCTCCTCGCCTTCTCCATGTAAACGCCACTGCTTGCTTTCACTTGTTTGCTTTTGTGTTTTAGATATTAGGTTTTATGTTTACTGTTAAAGTGTCTTGATTGAGAAATAATAAAAAGTAACAAGTACCAAGTCTCTCAAATATTCTACGACTACAACATAAACATAATACTTAATAAGCACGAAAAAGTCCACTTAGTGCAGGATATTTCATATATATTGTACTACTGAGGCTAATATTTCCTATCTTGACTAGTTATACATAGGTTTTATAGCTATTTGTATGTATATATATATGTTTATTTTATATATAACTAGTTATAAATAAACTTCAAATCATATTTCTTCCCAATTTATTCGATTTCAATTTTGCTGTAAATTTTTAAGTAAGAATTTCAACATGTTGCATCAATTAAAATAGTTGATGCTGCATAGAATTAAAAATGATTAAATCAAATTTGTTCTAAAATTACACTAGAACTTATAAATAGAATTTTAATTGTTAAAATATTCACAGGGTTCTAATTAAATTCTAAGATGGCTAGTATGCAAAAGTTAGTTCTTTTATTAAATGATGGAAGCTTTATGGATTAGGAGAAATAACGTTATATCTTAAAATTTCGAGTTAAATAAAACTTAATTTGTTGAAGAAGAGGGAATTAAAGAATAAAAGTCCTTTAATAAATAACTTTGAGATCAAATTTACTAATGATTTTTCAGTAATGTTCACATGTGTGTGTGTGTAGCCGTATTTTAAAAAAAATTATTTTCTGTACAAATACGCGAGTCTAAACCAAGTGTTATTTATGATTTACTAATAGAATGAATTTAAATGTCTCTCATTTCTTGAACTGTTGCAAAAATAACTTTGGTGAAATGAATATACGAATATGAAGCAGTAATACCTTAATACACTCAATATACTTTTAAAATTGGTATAGTGTTTTACTTAGAAAAGACATGCGCTGTAAAAGCTGTGGAAGCAGAAAAAAAAATTCAATA
Organism: Trichonephila inaurata madagascariensis; assembly: GCA_019973955.1. Lineage (NCBI taxonomy): Eukaryota > Metazoa > Arthropoda > Arachnida > Araneae > Nephilidae > Trichonephila > Trichonephila inaurata. The sequence goes on from BMAV01019884.1 coordinate 293,024, forward strand.
TTTGTTCTACGTTTGATCGTCTTCAAAAGTACGTGCTTCCTTTCAAGAAAATTTTTTATAAACGTTCTGCCGAATGGTAATTAGGAAAATGTAAAATCCTATTTTAGCCTACACTTACAAAGAAGAAAAAAGGAACACCGAAAAATTGCGCCAACAGCACATTTTTCTTTATAGGGCTTCTATCCAATATGATGATAATAATTCGCAAAGTTGGCGATAAATAAAAATGTGGACTGAAATAGGATCCTGCCGATTTCTAACACAAAGAGTCAAAGAAGGGTATTTGCAATAGCAATAGAGTTTCAATTGCAGTATTTCTTTGGCAAAAGGGCCATGTGTAGACATGCTAGATATAATATTAAATAATTTGCACAAAAACACGCATGTATTATTTAAATAAAACACAGTGCAAACAAGAAATTAGATATATAGAATGACAAGGAAATAGGAGTAAAGTAAAGTAATATAGCTAGGACAACTCAGATGAGTGTCATTTGAATTAATCAAAACAGCAAACCCTATGAGAGAAAATGAAGTTTGTAATGAAACTCTGGCAAACATCTAAAGAAGATAAGGCTTTGAGAGGGAAAGATACATAGAATAATACTTGTCTCATTGCATAAACGTTTTTCTGTCTGAGTATCACATTAATAGTCCACACGATAACGAAATCTAAGAAGTAATTTTCCGTACATTAAACCATAATTTCTGAACAAAATGGTATTGAGCATCTTTTTCTCTAATTTCATTTCTTTTTTTTTATGTACAGCATGTTATACTCTTACATAGTATGATTGCCTTAAACTTTTATTTTTTAAAATATGAAAAGTGCATTTATTTTACTATAAATATCTGTTGACAAAAAGAGAAAAAGAAATGATAATTATTCAGACTTAAATGTTAAAGCAAAAATAAATCATTTGAAATAAGATAAATAATGCTTTCAGTAATATTCTTAGTGTATCGTCTATATGGTGCCTCACTAAAAAGTAATACCTCCTCCCGGGGAATGTACTAGGTCTGCAAAGGTAGAAATACCAATCCGCAACCCCATTAGAGAAAGAAAGAAGAAAAGAAGATAATATTATTAGTACAATTATGTATTTAAGATTGATTGCCAATTATCCCACCACCCCCCCCCCTACCCAAAAAAAACCCCGTTTTCTTAAGGAATTGAAGTTTATTAAGAAAAAGAACGTACTCCCAGCTCTTTTTTTACACGGTCTTTATTTACAAGATTTTGAAGTTGCAATGTTCACCAATATGCTTTTTTACACAAATTTTGTGTTTAGCATAAATTCCCAACAATTTTTTTTAATTCCAGTTTTGACAATATAATGAGACAGTGGTTGGTGTATGTCCACATAAGTGTGAGAGGCTTGATCTATACTTCATGGCTAGTTCACTTTGTTTTCTGGAGTTAAGGGAATGCCCGAATTTTATAATCACTCTTTTCTTTATTTGTTTGTACTTCAAGTTGAACACAGCATTTCTTTCAGTATAATTGTATTTTATGTTAAAGTGTTCGGTTCGCAGGATTTAATAAATTATTTCGATAAAGCTCTAAAAGTTGACGCTCAAATTAATTTTCTTTTAATTCGATGGTGAAATGTCCAGTATAATTTGTGTTGGAGATAATTTAGACTAATGGAAGAAAAAATTTAATTGCTGGGGAAGCATGGATAAAGTTTATGATTATGGATTTTACTACGCATGCTGCTTTTGGCATCAAACAGTTGCGCCAATTGACCTTAAATGCTTGTTGGGGAAAAATTTTGCCTGAATGTGTCAAAAGTGGAAGTTTTTCAATACAAAAATCAGTCGTGTGTTCAGAAATTACAACTCTATCAAATGCGATTGGTGGTGAAGGTTTTAGCAACATGCAAACGGCTGGCATAGACGAATTGATGTTAGAAAGTCCTTTGCACGAGGACGATGTGATCCAATTTTTGACTGTTTATGTTAATATAAGAAAGTTGATTATATGACGAATGTGAAGTTCTGCAATTAGCATTAGAGAGGAATTTGCAACTAGTAAGGAACAGCATTTTCTTACTCTTTATCCTGACATAGAGTATGTATTAAAATTTCAACTTAATCCTTAGTGCTGAAAAGAATTATATCAAGAATTATATTAGCAACTTGAGAAATCAAAAAAAAAAAATATCCGCTAATAGCAGATTTTATAACAAAAAATAATAGAGGCCGTTAATAACAAAAGAAATTCTTCATTTGAATCGAAGTCGATAGTTGTGCTTAACATACTTGACACAACTACTGATAATAGCATTTTTTATCCATTTCGTGATAAACGTGCACTCTAGTTACTATGTTGCAATGGATAATTGTTAGTTAGTAGTTACATTCCAAAATTTCAATTTGAGTTTTTATGTTTTTTGTATGTACTTACAGACTGAATTTCTACTGTACACTAATTTTATTTATTTATTTTTGTAATTAAAATGAGTTGTTTCTGTTTTATAAATATGTAACATGGATTTCATTATTACTTTTTGCCCGATTTTTTGGGAAAATGTTTAGAATTTTTTCATTGTATTAAATTTTTTAAAGTTGTAGAATATATCCCCAATATTACTATCCCTGAAGAAAGGGGTCCCAGAACCTCAGTAGAAATGTAACTTCTGTCTAACAAGTATATTAAAAAGGCTTAAAACAGGACACTTTAGGGCCATACAAACTCTGAACGGAACAAGAAAGTACTCTTTCTGCAAACACTGTCAGAATACGGAACTTAACGCAGAACATCCTTCCTCCTGTCTTTCCATTCAGGCAAAATTGCAGCACATTAGCAACAACCCCCGTGAGGACTTATACGAAGATAACTTCATCCTAATTGCTAATGTTGTCTATAGAACCTTTGTTCCTATTTAGTTACTGTCCATGACAAGACAGCAACCAACCAACCAACATATCCCCAAATTTACAATATGTCGCACGCATTTACTTCGCGGTTTACTAAGGAAGTTATCTACCACGTAATAAAAGAGTCAAGTGTATTAAATTCTACAGAACAATAGAATGTATAGCAAAAAAATTTCAATGCAAATAATATCAAATTACATGAAGATCTTTTTTTCTACGTGAATATTACTATTTGTGTTTTTTTTTTCTCTCTCTCTCTTTGAAATAAAGAAATTACTAATATCTAAATCTGTCATAGAATCCCTGTTGTTCATACATTTTAAAAAGTAATAGGTTTAATGCCCACAGCGAAAACGTTTAAAATCGTCTGAAGTATTTAAAAATGAAGTCTTTTCAATTTGTCTGAAGATGGTTCTAACTTGTATACCGTATCTCTACGAAGAAATGAAAAAAAACATGGATGAAGTAAAAAACTCTTCCCTCTAAAATGTGTTTTTCCTTAGTTCAATCAAAAAGAAAAGAATATTCTTTTAACAAAAAGTATGATTAAAATCTTTTTTAAAAAAAAAAAATATCTTCCAACATTTTTTAGTAACTAGAATCTACGGATTTTACTAACATTTGTTCAGAAAAAAAATGTTAGAACGTTCCCTTTTTCATTATAAAAATAGAGTTTTTCCTTCTCTTTGCTTTTTTCTCCTTGTAGCTTTAAGTATAAAAGAACTAGATTTAAAAGTAGTAGGAATCAAATTGTAAAGAAAGAGAAATTTAAATACTTGTTTAAAAACTTTTTCTAATAAATTCGTTTATACGGCAGACTATAATTTATAATTTTTTGAAAATATTATTTATGAAGAAATAAATTATTGGAGCAAGAATATTAAATATAAATTTCATTACCATGAGTAAGAAAGTAATACGAATTATTTGTCTAATACAGGGAAAGGAAAATAAAAGTGGTTCGGACCCTTGGATAAGACTGAACGAGAATGTAACGTGCACACCAAATGATCGAAACAAGTTCAGTTCTTAGAGCAGATGGTATCAGTGTGAGTTGATCAGTGGCAATCCATTTGTGACAACATTAACTGAGGAAGAAAACACCTATAGTTACTTCCAACAGGATGGTACAACCAACCATACATCCCGCCAAATCATCGATAGCATTTACATGATCTTCATCCTTGACATAATTGATAATAGAGGTCAGTCTGGTCTAGGCCCTAACTTGCCATCCAGGTCACCTGATCTGTCAGTGTGTGATTACTTTTTGTGGGGAACCCTTAAGTCCAAAGTGTATCTCAACAACCCTCATGGTCTTCAAGAACTTTAGCGATACATTTCTGATGAGATTGCAGTGATTCCAGCAGTAGAGCTTTAATCTGCCTTCCACAACTTGCTGACTAAGGCCGAAAGGTGCCAAGTGATGAATAGTGGCTATTTTTTACATCTGCTATAAGCAAGTAAGTGAACTGTCTCCTTTCCTTTGCCGTGTTTCTTTGTGACCCGGAAGTCTGTTCAACGGGTCAATTTTATTTGTCCTACTCTGTACGTATCAAATGAATACTGACATAAATAAACGTTTTCTACAGCTTAAATGCCCGAACAATTTTTCTATTTAATCAAATTGTGTAAAGTCAGCTCTTTTACTAAAACATGTGTACCAGGTTATTATTTAAAATTAGTAAATATTAATATGAAAATATTTTTTATTATTACATGTTATTGTAAAATAACTGAATTGTTAGTCTCAAGAAAATTTTATTAATGTTCCTGTGCAGTATAATTCATAAAGATTCCAGAATTTGAGACTTTCATTAAGAATATATGTATATTATATATACATTAGTGTGTGCAAAACTTAAGCAACTTTTCCTAAATATTCTGCTAAGTGACATTAAATTTCATACTACAAAGGCACAATGTAGCATTTAATGGTTGATGAAAGTATAATAGTAAAAAAAAGAATTGTACTTAAACATTATGAAACAAAGCAGAAAAGGCTTATCTGATAGGATAGAGTTAGTAGTGAACAATGTATAGACATGAGGAAGTCTTGAGTTTTAACAAACATGTTTCCTTTGTTGAATATATATCCGTTACAAACGGGTTTTGTGGGAGTCGACTCCCAAAACTGGGAAAAAATAGAGCATTACAGATAAAATAAATTTCCATTTTTAACTATTAGAACTATACACTTGATTTTTGATGAGCTTGTTATACATAGAATAAACGAAGTTAAAAATTTATGATTAATTGTCTATTTAGTTAATTATTTATTTATTCCAACTAAAATGGTAAATTCACTGTATAAATGACAGAAATCCTGCTTTTCAATAAATATTTCAATAGCTGACAAACGGCAAAAGACATATGGAAAATATGAGAGCATTTCTATAGCTTAAAGTGCTTTCTAAAAGTACTTAGTTTGACTAAGAAATAATTTTGAAAAAGTTGACAGAAGTAAAGGCTTGTTCAATGAAGAAGGTAGTTCTTAGAGCAACTAATTCATGAATATTTAAATTTACAATAGAAAAGAAACACACATAATTTGAATTTCAGAATAGCTTTAGTTTCTACTTTATTCAACTTTTAAGTTGAAAGACAAACACCCACTGACTAGCACGCGTAAAATATTTTCTTCCCTACCTACATTCTAAGTAAATATTACATTTTGTCCCTAAAACTCTTAACTAACTTTTAATAGTAAAATAAGGAAAATTTAAATATCTTCAAAATATACTTAAGATGAATACCAAAAATATTAGGATGTTCTTTTCACATAGTTTCCGCTTATAAGGAACTATTTATCTGAATTGCATCATAAATTTACCTGCATAGTTGGTTGTATTAATTTTTATGATACAATTACTAAATTTTAACATTTAATGTTACTTCGAATTACTAACATTGCCTAAGAGTTCTTAGAAAGTAAGATTAAAATATATCTGAAATCATGGATGTAAAATATTTATTTTATTTCAATTACATTAATCTCAACACTCTATCAGATTGACAGATGTAACTAAAGTAAAAATCAACTTGAAATACACGAATATTTTATGAATGTAACAAAAAGGAATAAACTGCAAATAATAAACTGCATATATATATAAACTGCAAATTTGCATAATTTAAATCCATGAAGCTGCTACAACATTAACTAGCAACGAATCTCAGGAAGAAATATTGCAAAAAATACATCATGGTATCTTCATGACTGAATACAATGTTTTCTTACATATTATATACTTTATATGTATAACACATAACATCATTTAATATTTGTCATAACAATATTATCACAATAAAAAATTACTTAAATGCAGTTTTTTGGCAAAAAAAATGAAGAAATAATGATATATTTTCAAAACATTCTCTTTTTATGGAAAATGCTTCTATAATAATAATATTTTGCATATATATAGATAAGACTTCTTCACAGTGGCTGAACAAAGAGTTTCTTAAAAAATTCTCATTATTTTATGAGTTACAATCGATTGAAGTAATAACATTTTGTTTGTAAAAATTTTATCTATTCTGATATATTAAAAAATGAATAAATCCACTTCTAAATAATGTATTTCAAAAATAATAGTTCAGACTCTGTATAAAACTCTTAGCGATATAATGGCAAAGTATTATAAAAGTTGCATTTTCCATTTTCAATAAAATGAAAATGTTTTGCAAATATGCGTCATTCTTTCTTCATTTTTGCTTTTAAACATATTTTTCTTGTAATAATATACTCAAAACAGTTTCATATGTTTATTTGGATTCAGTAGATACAAAATATGAAAAAATGGTTCAATTATACCCTTTTTTTAAGACCACGTCCCGAACGTAGTCCGATACCTTAACACTGTACATCAAAGTTACACGAGATTTAGAAGACACAGATTTTAAATGAAATTAAATGCGACGAATTTGAGCAACTAAACGTGCCCTCCAATGTCAGAAATACAAAATCCTCGACATCATCAGACTTTCTTCTAGACAGGCGCGAATTCATGACTCAACGTAATAATGAAGTAACTTCGGTTACACTCACAGGATTCGCCACCACTACCAATTGCCTACTACGGTCAACTCAAATAAGTAAACATTCTCTAAATAATATTACACTGGTTATAAATAAGTATTAATTAAAACATAGTTTTCATTAATTTAAGTTACTCGTCGATGTCTGAAATAATATCAAATATTCTTGATTTAACACAATTACATAAATTATGTACCGTAAAATATATCAAATAACGGCATTAATTATTATTCTCTTGTATATTTACTGTTCGATTAGTGCATCATAATGTTATAAGTTTATTCCTATGCACTCATAGAGAATATTTGTATATAGTATTTATACGAGTCCATAATAACATACTTAAGGTATCCGAACACTTGCGACAACTTTTTTTTTTTTTTTTTTTGAAAAAATGGAGATATTGGGATTTTTTTGTGATTTTTAGATTTATTTAGTATGTTTTACGGAAAAAATCCTAAAATTGAAAACAGAAAAAGAATTATTATTATTAAAATGTGAAAATATACAAAAAATTACATCAACGGAGCCCGCTCTGTACAAAGATTTTATGAAAAAATTTTCACTTTTTCAAATTTGATGTGTTACTTTGTTATTCATGTTTGAAATGATCTTCAGGATAAGAGATATTTTAATTTTTGCAAAAACTAGAGCACTTTATCTTAGTGATTATATGAAACTTCTTAAGAAAACAGCGATTATATTCGCATAAAGGCCTGTAAATTTTGTAATGAAGCAGTGATTGATAAATCTGATGGTCAAAACACTTCCACAGTCATACAAAACATACACAAAAAATCTCATTAAATTATTTTCAAAACTTTTTCAGTAATCGCCGTTCCCGTTTGATCTTTTCGAAAAAAACACATTTCCAGTAAACGCGTTTTAAAGTTTGACATCTTGTGTAAAGTTATGTGGCATTTGCTTTTACTAAAACACCTGTAGTTTTTGTTCTAGTTAATGGAAAATAAAAAACTTGCATTTTTATTAAGATAATAAGATGGCCTATAAAATGAAATCATAAGGAAAATTTGTCAATTTCTTAAAAAAATCATGATTTTAGGGTAGTCGGATACCTTAAGTTTTCCATCAACTGATCATTTTCAATTCGTCAATGCGATAAACAATGGAAATCCTAATTTTCTCCTTCAACTTAATAAAGTTCATCAATGTAAGTACTATGCAGAACGTGCAAAATATTAAACACCAATGAAGATTTCTCAGGAATAATTTTATTCATGAATATTTTTTTTAATTATTCTTAAAAACGTCTTTAAAATCTGAAAACCCTGCAATTTTTCTTCATGATAAATTTAACAAATTTCAAATAAAAAATCAGTAGAAAATAATTAACTTTAGAGAATCATTATTAGCTGCTTTTTCGAATGAACTTTCTGAAATCAAATTAAAGTATTACTCCAGTTTTAATTCTAATGACTAGAAATTCTAATGATAAAACATATATAAAGTTTTTGGTTAGTAAACATAAGTCTTAAAATGTTAACATAATTAGTAGGAAAACAAGTAAACGTGTGACAGAATATATTTTAATTACATAACACTATTTTTGGACTAAATATTATAACTATTAAAATAATTAAGAGTTCCTGTTGGACTTTTAACAATTTGAAATACAACAGTAAACCCAAGGATTTAGATATATTTATTGAAAAGTTATTATTGTCCGAAATTTGAACACAACATACGTAAATAATTTCGCAAAAAAAATGTATTTTATAGGGAAATAAAGTCTAAGCAACGCTATTTCAGTTTTACTTCAGAAAGATTCAATTAATAATGTGTTAAGTTTTAGCTAAGCTGAAAATGAACATCGCGTCGTCAGTTAAGCCAATCCGCCTTCCCTTCTTGTCTTCATCTAAATGAAGAAATATAACCTCTTTTTCTAGGTTTAGTTTGGCGACTTACCTTCGAAATCTCCTGCCCACAATGGGAAACTGTGAGCAATTCCAGGCCACGTGTTTGTGTAGCAGTCAACATTGAAAAGGCAGCAATGGAGATCATAACTATTACCCAATGAAGTCTGAGGATAAACCGGGAGAGATGCTTTCGAAAAGTAATTTGGCTAATATCATCGCTCGACGGGGAAGCGTTTATTACAAAAGGAAGTGAATAGATTTCGCAGCCCAGAAATGAAGCTTCGTAACAAAAGGTATTTTCACTGGCTAATTGTTTCGCTCCCTTTTAAAGTTCCTTCTCTTTAAGACGAGAGAATTTTGAGGTTAATGAATGAATCAAGAAAAGTCTTTAGTAAAACGATTTTTAGGATTTAAGCTTATGAGAACGGCAGGAAGAGATGCTAACTGTTTTAAATAATAATGAGTTTCATAAGCTCTGACTAAATTTTATTCTAACTTGATATTCTTAGATCATATAAATTGCAAGAATTGAACATTTTTATATTTTGTGAACATATATACATTTTTAAAGTATTATTATATAAATAAATTATATAAACGTATTTCTTAAAAATTAATTAATTTTTTTTCAAACTCCTAATATATTTGGTATTTTCATTTTTAATACTGAAAAACAGCTTAAAATTAATATTAATAGACAATTGCCTAATCTGTAAAACAGAATGAAAAAATAAGAGGTAATGAAAGTAGAGAGATTATTTTTTGCAAACAAATATAAATGTACATTGAATTTCGCCCTGACTAATATAATATAAGTGTAACCAGTGACAAGTGGAATTTGTATTTTTCAGCGCTATTTATATTCATCCGGATTTTAAAATTTTGCTTTAAAACACAAAAATTCAATCTAGTTAGGTAGCATTAGAATGTAAAAGTGTATAATATATATATATATAATTTAATATAGCATACTTATACATTATCAGTGCTTTTTAGAAGAAATCAGTACCAAAAAATACTAATATTTAACTAACAATATTTAAAAAAACGTATATCTGAATTTTACAAAAATCTCAATTATGAGTGAAACTTTAGCATTATTTTTGAAAAACTCCAAAGCAATTAGAAAAAAGTTAATAAATCAGTAAAAGTAAAACAAGTTAGATGCATTTATTTAAATAATGTATTAAAATTTTAGTGTTTAATCAAAATTTAAGAATTTTAGAGCTGATTGAATAAATATTATAAGAAATGTGACATTCCTTATGAGGTCATTATTTAAATAACAGGCCAAACTCAAAAACTATTCGTACACTAAGACATATTTTAGTACATTCTCTAGAAAATAGCATAGATAACAGGTTCAAAAAGATTTATAGAAATACATTCATAATATTTTAATTTATAGACTCGCCATGATAGATTCTGAACAATTTAAATGACCACTTCTCTCTCTCTCTCTCTCTGGTAAATTAAATACCCACTTCCTGTTTCTCTAATTTTATAAAAATTGTTTGTAACTTGACCTCTAGGTATCGAGGAAATAAAACAAAGTATATCTTGTAAAGTCAAAAGATAGCTCTGTTCAATAAAATGAAAAACAAAAAATATATGTTTTTACTGGTTAAACTGCATTATTACAAAAACCCAGAAGAAGAGACTTCTACTGAAAAGACTTCTACTTCATGTATAAAATGAGTATAAAATATAATTGCTTACACTTCATTGATTTACGAAGACATTTATCTGTCTCAAGCAAAATTAATAACGTAAGAACTAAACAAAAAAAATCAAATAATTATAAATGAGAAGAAAATTATATTATGAATCATTTAATTAGATATTTCAAATATCTTCTAATAAAAATGAATAATATTTGATGAAAGGAATCCTTACGTGACATCAATTCATTAATTAAACTAGCGGACGTCAGTTAAATAAACTTTTTTGGTAGCTTCATAAAAATACTTTGGGTAATTATCAGTGAGTCGATAATCTTCAAAAATTCGATATATAGATAGATATAAATAGATGTAAGTGCATACATACTGGATAGAAAATTTATAATGGAATTTATTTTACAGTTCAATCTTTTGATCTTCTTTATTTCCTTTTTGCTTATATAAAATGTTTCTATTTCTAGCTTTAATCAAATGAATGATAGGGATTGATGTCCTGTCTAATTAAGAAATGTCTTGTATCATCACACTTAAGTTGAAGCTTCTGAAAAAAAACTGTTATCTAATGCTCAACAAAATTAGGTCTTAAAGATTACTGGAAATATTTAAAAATTCCGCATACGTTTAATTGTATAAGAGTTGTAAATAAATTAATTCAAACAACAAGGATGTGATTTAAAAACAAAAGAAACGAAGGAAAATGTACGTTTTAAAGTAAAACGTTGAATCCCAAATTACAAAGCCTTTTACTTTTTGTTATTTTCATGAAGATGATGACGATGAGTTTGGTGTTTTAAGGCGCAAGAGCCAGTTTTGGCTATACTGCGCTAAACATTCATAGGTCTGTGGTCTGGATGGGAAAAGAAAAAAAGGAAAAATTGGATGACAAGATGGAGGGTCGAAAATAGAGAAGGATCACTGGGGTACCCCGTGACACCCGTGTTTACCAAAGATAGTACACCCCTTGGTAAAAGGAAAAGATCACTAAGGTACCTCGGGATTGTGACACCCGTACCCACCTAAAGAAGGTCAGCCCCTTGAGGGGTATTTTCATGAAGATTAAGCTCATAAGGGAGTTAAGGGACATAACGTCGATGGCGATCGACCGGTAGACCACCAAGATAATTTGGAGTGTCCTCCTGAAGGTTTTAGCAGTTGGTAATTATATACGGAAATATTCAAGATTGGCTGACAGTGTGCAGACTACATAAGTCTTCTACTGATTATAACAACGAGAACTAACCCAAAATGTTTCATTTTTTTAATGTATTTTGAATTGTTTTGTAATAAATGTATCATTTGATATTATATATTTTGGGTATTATTACGTTTGTGTGTGTCTTGCGTTTTGCTTTAAACGAGATTTTTTAATGTCTTTTTTTTATTTTAGTTCTGTAGGGGTAAGTTTATGTTCCGTGTTAATTATTAAGTTGTTATAAATATTGTAGACATTTTCCTACATCGCTAAAACCTACTACATTGAGCAAGGGCACCCACAAGAATCTTTCGGGGGGGGGGGGGGGTTGAAAGGCTACCATTCTGGTATCATACCCTTAAATGCAGCCAAGCATTTATTTTTTATTTTGTGTTTTGTCGGGAGTAAAAATCAATAAAAAATAAATTACAGAATAAATCATTAGCATTAATTAATGAAAAATATTGATAATAAGGACTTAATCACGTTTTACGTACTATATTCATGGGATTATAATCAATCGTAGAAAAAATCAAGAGCTATGGGGGAGGGCCGGGACCTGTGCACCCCCTCCCTGAGTACGCCACTGATACTAGGTGGACTGCCACACCTTGAAAAGTTAGAATCAGCCCGTACCCTGGAAAAGACTGTCCACCCCTGAGCGAAATGAATGTTTAGTTCAGCAGATTATTTTCCGAAACGTCAGTTATGTTGCATGATTAAATTCCACCGTCATCAATATCTTTAGGCCTCTATTTTTCTTTCAAAAAACAAAGATGTTAAAAGAAATCGTAAGTGGTGGGCAGTTTTCATACATTTGTTTAATACTGTGTGTGTGTTAATTAAAAAATATATCATTTTTCTCTTACAATAACATAGACTGATTAATCACAAAATATAGACATTAAATAAAACAGCTGATAAATAAATTAAGTTTATTTCAGTAAACGGTATCTAGTTGTTTTGTTTTATTTTTATTTTTTGATAATTAATGAGTTAAAATATAAGTGATTTATGATTTAATATCTATGTGTGTGTAGATAATATAATTCCTGTTTTCTCTTAAATACTTTCAAAATGACATTTTTGTAAAAAATAATTGTCTTAAATAAATATTAAGATTTCCAGGCATTGTGGCGAGTTTAATTTTTTCTGTATAGATTTAGAAAAAAAAAAGAGCCAGAAAGCTGAAAATACTTGTTTCTATAATATACCATTTGCAAAATTACAAGTTTTATATAACAAGCATTTTTAGGCTTAACCTACTTAATTAATTATAAGATCTTTTTATGCTTACAAAATTTTTAAAAAATTATAAATGCTATGATTTAAATTTTTTTTCCACAAAGCGCATAAAATTATGTAGTCTTTAAAGACGAAATGACGTTCTCCATTGATTCAAAATTCACATGTGTATCTTTTTTTCGAATTTAGAATCATGGTATCGCATGTACCTTTTCTTTTCGAATGTATTACAATTAAATTTCAGCTTATTTTTGTTCTTATTCCAAGCATCTTTCTCGCAATCAGTTCTTAAAAAATCTAACACTGGAATATAAGATATTCAGTTGAAATAATGCATCATTTTATTTCAAAATTAAAAAAAATTGTTTCGCTACATTGATGTTCAATGATAACACATTAATTTTTCGAAATAATCAAACATAAATCATTATTATTGAACAGTTACAATACGTAATTCAAATCCATTCTGTAAACTTACGCATGATTTATTCTAAGATCAATTCAAATAAAGATACAAACTCTTTTTAACAATAAATTACAAAACGCATTCCAAATATTTGCATTATTTCTAAATAATAATTTCAAATGTAATTCCTAAAAGTGAGAAGCTTCTTGAACTGTTGTAGTCAAATATTGGAAATGAAATTTAATTACAAGAGAGTCGAAAGTGGAAAAGAGATGCAAGGCGTGTAATTTTCTCAAAAGCTATCACGCGATTCCTCCCTTCTAATTTATCGCGTCTCTTACAATTTCCAAGGTCCCTTTCACGATCAAGAACCAAACTAATCTTAGAGCATACAGAAATTGCATTGTTATGTTAAAACTTTGCTTATTGTTATAATGCTCCTTAAATACGTTAAGATCTTTTCTATAATTTAAGAGACAGATCTGAATGAAATTATAAACTAATTTCATTTCGAAACAATTGGGTTTTTTTTTCAAGAATAGATTTTTGAAGTTAAAGTGTTCCATTCTCCTTTCATCCTTCTCAACCTAAAACTCAATATCTTGATTCAGCTTTATTTATTTAGAGCAGTGCTTCTCAAACTTTCAATACTGGCACCCCCCTTTTCAATCACAATTTTTATCGCGCCCCCCTTATACATTAATAATGTACTGAATGCAATAATAATGCACTTTGACGCTAAAGCTACAATATGCGATATTAATTATAAACCATATACAAATTAATAACATAAGTATTAAATTTTGTATATGTTACTTTTAAGCAAAAAAAATTAAGTAATAGGATAAATATTATGTTATTTTTCCTTTCTCTAATTTTTAAATTGAACATATTGCAAAATGCGGTGGCTGCTTAGAAGACAAAATATAGATATCAGCTAAATATAGAAAAAGAACTCAGGGGGTCAATTTCTAGTCATAAGCATTCCTTATAAAAACTTTGCTTGGCAAGTCAAGCCCATGGAAGTCATTAATACTCATTAAAATTGTTCTTAATTTAGTATTAATTAATTAGTTACAAAATACTCTGTGAAGCACTGATACATTAAAAGTATACCAGCTGAAGTGCCCGCTCTTTGCACGAGTTCATTTATAAGAAAATAAAACATTATTGATATAATAGCTGAATTGTAAGGAGAGTAAAGCCAAGTGCGCGACAATGTTTAAAAAAATGTAAAATGATTTTTTTAAAATGATTGCTCAAATTATAATTAGTTTTAAGCGAATTGTAATTTTAAACCTCACAGAATTAGCATTTATAATTGATGTTAAATAATGAATAATAATATAAAATTCCGATGAAGAATAATTGTATTATTTTTAGTATTTAAAGCGAAAAGATTTCAACATGTTTTAACACGGGAGCAGGCGCGCACTCGATACGGTCGAGTGGGGTTATTGAGTCATCCCAATCCATTTTTTTAAATATTTATTTTATTGTACAAGGTACAAATCGTGATTCCAGTGAATAATTTAATTAAGAGAAAGTAAACTTACCTACTTTCAAGGACTTTTCAATTTTTCTTTGGTAACAAGTAAACAGTTTTGCCAGAATTAACGATTTCATGATCTGTGTGTCCCGCGCGACCACTTCCGGGTAAAAAGTGTATTCATTATGATAATATGTATGTTACTGCTAAAAAAATTGTGTAAAATGTTTTTCGTTATGTTTTATATGTTTGAGAATACTCATAAAAGTAAGTCTTGGCCAAGTAATCATTCAAAGTGCTCTCTGTGGTTTTCTAAATATTATAAAACTCTTTCGCATGGAAAAAAGCGCAACAGAGAAATACATTACTTACAACTTCCCTAAATGAGAAACAAGCACATAAGAGAGGAGTCATAACTAACTGTACCAATAACTTAGAAGGTCAAACAGATTATCAGCAAAAACAAATTACAGCTATAATGTGCAGTACTTCAAATATAATCACAGAGATGAATTTTTTATGTTCCTAATTTTTTTCGATTCTGGGTCTGGGATTTGTTTTTTCTCTGAAAGAGTAATATGTTAGGTTTAAAAAGAAAACGTAATAAAAAATCTCTCATCATGGGATTAAAGCAAATCAAATAAAAGTTTTTTTATTTGGTTATAGGATCAAAGATAGCTAATTAGGTATTGAAGAAGTTTTTATTTTTGATGACTTAATATCGCCTATAAATTATATCAGAATAAAAGTGAATTTTTTCTTGTGTCTGAAAGTACTTTGTTTTAATTCATTCCAAATTAATTATTTTTT
>BMAV01019884.1:331020-368786 GCA_019973955.1 Trichonephila inaurata madagascariensis
TTACAGACCCTCTGTCGAAAATGGGAAGCTCAGTTCCGCCGTTCAGCATAATGCCAACCCAGACAAGAACTCCAGGACCACCGTAACGATGTCTTTCCTTGATGTTACTGGGATAAAACCGGGTCCCGATCTCTCTCCAAATCAAAACGCGTTGAGAATCGCTTCTGGTACTGAACCGACTCTCATCCGTAAAGAGAACACGACTCCATTGATCAGTTGTCCAGTTTTTGTGCTCTCTGTCCCACTGTAAACGGTGGCTTCGGTGGCCATCTTTCAACGGGAGGCAGCGTTCAGGACGGCGGGTGAACAGGCCCCCTTTGTGAAGGCGTCTGGCCACAGTAAACCGCTACACTTATCGACCTGTTGCTGTACAGAGTTTCTGAGCAATGGTGCTTGCTGACTGCTGTCGAACTTTTTTCGCCTGCAGGATGATATATCGGTCATCCCCTGCAGTTGTCGTCCTCGGGCGGCCACACCAACCTTTCTAACAGCTGTACCTGTGGTTTGGAACGCTTTCCAAGCGCGCGAAACGACACTTTTGTTGATTCCGAACTCTGCAACTACACTGGTGACAGTACGCTCCTCCTCCAGCTTTCCGATCATTTTTTCACGTGTGAAGTCGTCCAGGTGATTTCTTCTAGCCATATTTCATGAACTGACTCACTGGCACTTGCAGAGAATATGGTGAATTGCGTCTCCGACCTTCATTTCATTCTACTGTTGAGCAGCGCGCGCCGACATCACGCGTTTTGCGTACGCTCACATCGCTTCTGACGTTTTGTTCCTGATATTTGCATACACATGACGTTTCTACTGACTTATGTGTTCCCTCTACTGATCTCCAGACCTCCTTTTCTGCAATTTCATGGCTATCTGCTAAATGTTTACATTGTTGCTTAAGTTTTGCCCACCAGTGTAGTTTGTTTTATGTAAGAATTTATGAAATTTTTGAATATTATTTTGTGCGTTTATTTTTATGCGGTCCATATCTACCGCACAAAAACAGGTTCAACTGTACTAGAGAATTGATGTTATTTGTTATCGTAGTTCAATGAGATTTTTCTTTGTATTATGTCTTATTTAAATTTAGCTTGCATTAGTATGATTACTTGGTACTTATATATTATACTGTCGACCAATTTCGGAATTCAAAATAAGTCGCCAAATGCCACAATATGCAGCCAACCTTCGAACTTTTGAATACTGTATTATTAACGATGACAGCATTTAGTGATATTTTTTTAATCAGCGATGCCATTTTTGTTTTGAGAAATTGCAAGTTCTGTATGTCAATATATTGTGGTGAATTTTCTCTTTCAATTGATATATTAATGAAAAAATTATAAAATATTCCAAATTATAAAAAATAGCGTTGCTCAAATTAAATCTAAAAGAAGTATATTACGCCATTTTCTAATTTTTGGAAAACTTACGGGTGATATCAGCTCCCCGTCGCCCATCCGGAATAGTGGTTAGTGTCATTCACTACTATGCTGTAGGTCTTGGTTCGAATTCCGTGGAAGATATAGATGTCTGTGTTGTGTAATCCTTCTCTTCTTTGTGATGCGTACTTCACGCTTACTTCTATGTAATTCCCCGTGTGATACTTTGTGGTGCACGGGGTTATAAATGTTCTCAAAAAATTATATGTGCCCCCAAAATAATTAAGGTTTTAAATCTAATTTTAAGCAGAATATTTACATTATTTCTCTACATTATTTAGTATATTATTTATCACACCAAAAACGCAATCACAACTTTAAAAAGATACACTTTTCGGAAAATAACAATCTACTCTTTTCTGACTCAACAATTATTTCTACGCTCAGTCACATAAAAAATTCAAACTTTCCGAATACTCCGCATTCTGCAAAGCATTATTCTTCGAAAAAAACCTCCCCTTTCTATCCATTCCAATGCTATTTAAATGTAAATATTTTGAAAAAATAGACCACGGAAAATAAGTGGCAATATCCATCCATTCTTGGGTGTATTTTGTTTGCATAAAGTACAAAAGAGTATTTTTTCCGACTGGTGATATTATACTTGTTCTTAAAAAAAAGAAATCTCTCATTTTTGTTATTTTTTATTGTAACCTTTTTTAACTTAGCATATGAAATTAGCTTTAACGTAAAAGTAATATTCATAAGTAATTTTCATTTCATAACATTATTTCAAAGCTTTAAATTTATTTCTTTTTCAGAAATTGCTGAATTTATTTCACTTTTTAAATTTCTATTAAAAATATTTGGCTTTTTTGACAATCTTTACAATGCAAGGGGTTAATATTTCAACCAAAAGGCGTATAATCTTATATGACAAATACTTGTTTGTCTTAATTATTTTCTATCCATCATGGAAATCTGCTCCATATTATTGAATTCTAATTTTTGTTTTTAGACAAGGAGGTATAAAATTTCTTCTTTGTCACTTCATTTCTAAGCTGTAAAAATTCTCATTGATCAGCAAAAGAACAATAATTTACTTTTTCCTATTGTCCGATGACATATTTTAGAGTCAATAATTAACAAAAAAAGAAGAAGGAAAGGAACAAAAAGAAGTTAGTTCGTAACAAAATTGTCTACTAAAACATAGTTTTCATTTATACATTTTATTTTCAACATGGCCATTGTGATCGCCAAATTTATCGCTTCTCAATTGTTCCTTATGAAATTCCAGAGTCCCCTGCTGAGTAATTCATTGCTCAAATATTTACTGTATGTGTACGTGACGTACCCCTTATTTTGAAACTATTTGTCAATTATTCGAAAGAGATAATGTAAAGTGGTCGTAATTTGTAGCATTTATCATATACTTCCCCGATACGTCTCTTCCACTTAAGTTTTTATGTAAAAAAATGCTTATTATTGTGAGCTGTACCATCTTTGAAGTGTATTCCATGATTTTAGAATCACTTTGCCTAATCTACAAATGTTTTTATGATATTAAATTCGAGAGATGGATTTGTGAAGACTTGGTGATTATGGTATTTTCAATCGTAAAGTACGCCATTACCTTACATCAGAAAAGAGTTTAATTTATATAATAATTGTACGTGTGAAGCATTTTTTTTTTTTTGAATTGCAAATGTTTTCTCTAGAATTATATTCATAAAATTTATTTAAAATTAGAAAAACCTGAAATAACACTCCAATTGCATTTCCTTACTTGTTAAAATTGTCCCTATCATTTCCATTAAAGAAAAATGGAGTTTGTTAAATAGATCCGAAAGATAATTGCTCATGGTTTTTATACTCAAATTACAATTATTTCATTACATAGGGATGTAGAATAAAATAAAGATAACCTGTGCAAAACAAAAATATTTAAACTATTGTTTAAGTTTTAATATACAACATTCTATAACGTACCAAGAATATTAAATCACAAAAAAGGCAAATTTTACTAAAAATCAATTTCTTAAGTGTTAGTGAAAAATATAGCTTTATAAGCTTAATATTTATTTTAGTACTTTCCTGTAAACATCGATTTTATGGGATATAAATTTTAAAAAAGATAATTAAAACGATATAAACAGATGAAGCAGTAGTGAAAAAAGTGTCAGATTTTATTAGTTATTTGTAGAATATGTAAGAATATGTAATAAAAAGTCCTTTATGTAGCAATAATGTTCGATGCAGATGTCTGAAGCGAAATTTAACACTGTGAGAAAACTAATAAAATTAATATACTAAGTAGATTGTTTGCTTACGTTTTTTTTTTTTTTTTTGTTAGCAATTGATTCTTCCGATTTCCAATATATTATTCCTTTCGTTAAATCCATGTTAATACTTACATTAAACCACTTGTTTTTATAACTCAATAAAGCACCGAAACTGCAAACATATTTTTTTACTTCAAAAAATTCAATTTTTAGAATAATGTATTAAATTATAAATTTGAAAGCTTAATTTATTAATTATATAAAATGGAAAAAAAAATATTTTTTTTTTATTTTTCCCTCAAGTATTTTTATGGTATCTCTCAATGAATTGAGAATATTAAAGAAAAAAATGGAGAAATGGATTTATTAATATTTATTTTCAGTTGAAATCAGTCACACTTTACATCGTAGTTGTGTTCCCACCCATTTTGCAGCTACTTCCCCCAAAACAATTACCATAAAATTTACCATTCTGGGTTGAATACGGCATCGAGAATGATAAGAAAGGGAGCTTGATGTCTGATGTCAGTATTCCACTACTGTCGCTGCTGAGTAACAGAGATCACAATTAGCAATAGAGCATAGTACCTGATTAGAAGAATTACTTTTCATCTGAATTGTTTAACCCTTTCGTGGTCCATTTATTTCTCTTTTGAATTTCTCGCAGTTTTTTATGTTTTATTAACAATTAAACTATAGCATTTAAGGAAATATATTTTATTTTGCCAAATTTTATGTTTACATTTAAATTTTAGGAATGGGAAGAATACTTCCCAAAGAACCATTCACCACCATAAAGAATTAAATTTAATGGTGATTATTTAACAAGAAAATATGTGAAATATGTTGCAATGCAAAGGAGGATATCACCTTCTACACACATGCAGCGGG
This sequence comes from Trichonephila inaurata madagascariensis, assembly GCA_019973955.1. Taxonomy (NCBI): domain Eukaryota; kingdom Metazoa; phylum Arthropoda; class Arachnida; order Araneae; family Nephilidae; genus Trichonephila; species Trichonephila inaurata. Next base: position 335,576 of record BMAV01019884.1, read on the forward strand.
TAGTTCTTTCCTTGTCCCTTTCTGCTACATTTCCGACATCATTCATAGTTGGAAACCATCTTTGGCATTTGATTTTCCACACTGGCTAAGCGCCCATCATTCAGAACTATACATTTCTTTGCTTAGAATTTAGGAGGACGCCCTTTCCTTTTTCTTGTGAAGAACATCCGTCTATCAGTTGACAAGCTAATGCTATGCGGAATTTTTGCTAATCTAAATTTCTTTTGTTGACTTGCCCCAGTAGGAAACTATTTATGATGGCAAGGCCAATAATAATATAAAACATGTATGGGAGTTAGTCTTCCCATCATTATAATAGCAATACCAATATATTATAATAGAGTTTGTGCGTCCCACAAAGGTATTTTGTAAGATCAGGTAGATGAGAAGTAGTCTTCCCAAGGACCACGATTGGGTTAAGCGCAGTGTGTATCTGCCAAACGGGAGTCAGATCAGTCAGTCACTCAATCCTAGAATCATAGCTATGAATCGTAAAGCGATCTTAAGATGGCAGCAAAACCTGCAATATCGCCTGAAATCAACATATTGGTCCTCAAATCACACCACCTTGCGCAATTCACGGATGATACAGTAATGGCAGGTAAAACAATCGTCTCCGGCTGACATCACATGCATCCAAGTCCTTAAAAAAATTATTTATGCTGTAGTAATTGCTTCTCCCATAAATCAAGATTGGCAAAAAAATATTAAACAATATGGTTAATAACTAGCACGCAGGAGAATTCATTTTATATTTAAATGTTTACACGTAGGACATATGGTTGTGGATGGGTCAATTCAAATAAAAAAGTCAGTAACTGGCAGATTACTGAAAACTCTGAACTTATAACTCTTCTTTCAGATTTTACCGAGACCGAAAGGCAATCTCATGTGATGACAGAAAACCAATTAAAGGGGAAAACATCTGTGTGAAATCATTTATATAAATATTATTAATAGACTTTCGGAAATATCTTTATAGATTTTTTTTTTACTTTGTGTGTCCAACAATTTATTCAGATATTTCATCTTTAAAAGAAAACATGTTTGAGTGCACTCTAAGACATTTTTCATATCCAAAGCTCTGAAATTCAGTCTGAAAAAGCTTTGTTTTATATTTGAGCATTGTTGGCTTTGAAAGAGTGTAGATTTTCTTAGCTTTATTTAATAGCTTAGGATTAGAGATATTTCTAAGAAAACTACATCTAAGCATCTATACAAAACATAATGTCACATATTTAGATTTATCTATTTTATCAGAATGTGCAATATTTAATACGTGTTTATATGTATGAGAAGTGAAATTGATATATATAATTAGGATACTTTTTTCTTTAAATTCAGATAATACAGATGAGGTTCTTAGATGATTCTAACTAGAGAAAATTAAAGTGTTCTTTAAATTTTATTTTAAACATTGATGTCAAAAAAAAAAATACTTGGAAAAGAGCTAGAAGAGAAACACAAGCTTCAAACGCAATGTAAAAAAGAATAGAAAGATCAATTACATCTTTATCTTTGCAGAAATTTCTTTCTCACAACCAATTTATACATTTTTTAAATATTATTAATGTGCATTTAAAGCTTAGTTTATTCTCCAAAGTGATTAAAGACGTAAAATTAACCAAGCAGAAGATAATAAAAAAACAAGAAACACATACCATATTTTACTTGATTTTTATCGTTGCATATGTTCTATGTTTCATTTATTCTCACAACTCTTTGTACTCGGTTCAAACTAATGATCCCTAAATTATGTACGTTAAATAGATAGTAAATACTGTACAGTTGTTATTTTTGTTTTATAATGCATATATTTTTTCAGTTCTCAGATATATCATTTGTCAAATTTAATTCATTATTTTACTTTTAATGTCATGAAAATTTAAAACTCTAAAATATGTGGACACCAAGCAAATATTTATTTCAGTTATTTCCTTTTCAAAGCTGCAAGCATTTGGATTTTAGTTTTGTTTCTAACTATTCAAGATTATGTAAAAAAAGAATCCATTTATTAATGAAACTGCTCATTTAAAATGAAAATTTAAATAAATAATTTAATGAATGTAAAAGAAAGTCGAGCGGAAAGAAATTAATTGAGTGCGATGTGTGTTCTTTACGTAGAAACTACAGTTGTCACAAAACCACTCAATAATGTTGTTGTTTTTTTTGCTACAAAGACCTCAGTTTCTACGAATGTCATTTTATTTTATTCATAAAATATGTCTGTCTTTAAATTTTTAATACTACTGTTCGTTATTTATTGCGTTTATATTTATTCATATTTATTTTTTATCCAAATTCTCAATGGAGCGTTTAATGATTTCAGACACAAATTACTTCAGAAATTAGAAAAAACTTGAGACAGCCAGTAAATGATTCCGCTTCGCTGGAGATGTACTTAAGAAGCTGGATAAAATAGATGTTGTATTTGTATCACCAAATACTGGTGGATTTATTCCAAATATATATAGCAGTAAATAAATTAAAAAGAAGACTAATAAATCCTAAAACATTTTAAGATCAAACCGAAAGAACCAAGAACATGGAACCATTACAAAACAAAGGAGAGAAATTTAGCTAGAGTGGAAAAAATTATTATGATTTCCAAAGCTGTCACTGGTTTAGGATAGTGAAACAGGGTTAAACAGTGTTTAATGAGATCTCAACCTTTCCCCTACAGCGGAAATTTTCGCCATAATAGCACATGAGATAAACCAAAGCAAAGGCCCAGTACCCAGGTGGGGGAATACAACAGCAATAGAATAGAATTGGAGAATTAAATTACTATAGGAATCTGGAAGATATAGACAAATATAAATATATATAAACAAAAAGTATTTGCAAAAGAGGTTAAAAATTATTATGACCATAATTAATCATAATGAAAATGGGCGAAGAAACTAAAATCTTACCCGGTGTATATATATATATATATATATATAAATCTGATTTAAAATCTTAAAATAAGTATGCTTTAAAAGTAAAATAAAAATTTGTTTTGAGAAAAATAAGTATAGTTATTAAATATTAATATGAAATAAAATTGCTTTTTGTAAAAAATTTTTTAAAAAATAATCTGTTAAAAAAATGGAGCATCAAATTCTGAAACATACTAACTAACATTAAATTTGTATGCAGAAAGTTATTATTAATTTGAAATTAAGGCATTAATTATTAATTTTTTTTCCAAAATCTAGCAACACTTCATTAATGTTTAAAAGCATTATCATTTACGAAATTTCTTGAAATAGCAAAATGCTTGATATGTGTGTTAATGCATTTTAAAAAGCGCTTTCTATGAAAAACTATGTAAATCATGCCATTTATTAATAGCTTGATGATAATAAAGTGTTTTTATCCTCTGATTAATTCAGTTCATTAATTTCGAGTCAAAATTATGTTTTTATAGCATCATTATTTTCAATTTTGAGAGCATTAGCGTATAATTAGAATTCCCGATTGATAACGATGTTCCTACGCGTAAAAAATATGTTACTGAAAAGCAAAAACAGAAAAATTTTTCATTTTTCCTCCCATATTCTTTCGTTCTAAGCTATGGTAACAAATAAATTGAATTCCAAGCTTTCTTCTTTAATCTTGCTAGATAAAAATGTATGTGTGATAATTTTTGGCTCCTAATTAACAAAGATTTAACTAATGTATTTTAAAACTGTAAACATAAAAATCTGGAAAAATATCTGAAAGTTTTTTATTTATTAATAAGATTAATATGCATGAGATAAAAAAAAATTACTGGTGTTGCATAATCAGTTATTTTCTTTCTGCATTTGATCCAATTGGATTACTTTTTCTAATTGGCTTGAACCAACTGAAGACTTTACTCTACAAACGATCTTTTGGCAACGGACCTCATAATTTCGAATCAAGGTCAAGTGAAAAGAATATTTTACCTCATAAAATTTGAAACCACACTTTATGAGAATTTAAAGTCAAATTCCATTTCATATTAACCAGACTTCCATATTCCCCATGTTGAGTCTTAAATAGTGTAAGTACTAGAATCTATGGCTATACCACACTGGACAGATGTACCTGACCATTACCACTAGGGGACCGCAATCATTTATTTTTCGAACGTTGGCTACTTCTTTCAGAACCTCATTTAATTAAGCTCCAGTATTGTTACTTTCAATAAAAAGTCTAAAAAACTATATAATTACATTTTGGGTTTATCATGTAGGATTCTCTTACAATAAAAAATATTAGCGACACACAATAACTTCTTATATATATACTAGACGCATGACTCGGCGTTGCACGGGCAATTTCGAGTGTATTACATTTTGCCCATGGCAATTTTTTCTTTACTTCTCGGTGTCAGAACTACCTGGTGTGAGTGTGACTTATATATTAATATCGTTAAAATTTCGTTAAAGTTTTCGAAATTTCTTCCACTTTTTGGCCCCTTTGAAAGGGTTTGTTTCCCATCCATTTAGCCCGGTGTTGCACGGGTGTTTTCCGAGAGTATAACTTTATCTACATGAAAATATCATATTTATGTATCGATGGCAGCATTTCTGTGTATGTTTTTGTGTGCGCGCGTGTGATGTTAGTTATTTCTTTATTTATGTCTTTAATACTAAATTTCTTGTATTTCTGTTCCTTATCATACAGGTTATATTAGATATTATTTATTGCGTTAATAGACCGATTATGTTTTTTTTAACTCTCTTAAAACCAACACACTTCTGCTACAGCAATCTTCTTTATAATCAAGATACTTATTTCTACGCTATAAATCTATTATATAACAATATAAGGAAAACCCTATAAGGAAAAAAACGTGAATGAATCTTATGTAAAAGGCTGTTAGCTACTATAGATCCATTATTTCGCTGCGAATAAATTATATCTAACCATTTTTAGAATATTTGATTTCTCAATAATGAATTTAATTTTTAAAAATTAACTGTACCAATGATAAATTTCTCATCTTATTCGTATTGAATTGAGGAAAACTCCATACAAAATTAAGCAATATTTTATTAGTCCGTTGAAACATTACGTAATCAGGAATTCAAGAAAGAATCGCAGTTAAGTCAAATTATTAAAAGTTTTACAACAGTTACGAGGCTGCCATGCTTATCTGAGAATGATTAATTTGCATTTTGGTGTTCCTTACTTTTGGCTCATTAACATATTTGTAAGGTCAAAAGGATTATTTAAATTCACAGTTTTGCACAAGATTATGGATTTGACAAAATTATTTGCTTAGTTTACAAATATATTAAACCCTATAATTGAAACATACTTACAGGGAGTTCCCATGTGTAATCAGTTCGGTCACTTTTTTCATGTGAAATGTATTGCTTTACATTTGATTTCAAATGACAATTTCCTTTTTAAAGGCTTACCATGGTAATTTGAATATAATAAACCGTAAGTACATAAACTGCTTTAAGGGGGTCCGGCACGTCCATAGGAGCCCATATTAAATTGCGTAAATTTATGTACCCTTTTCTCAGAAACTACGTACTTCTCATGGATAAAATTCTTACAGTACATGTACTATTATTAACACTTTAGTGAAGGGTTTTGTCTTTTTGTTAAAATTTAAATTATGAATTTTTTAAAAATTGTCCAATTTTTTTCCCTAAAATTTAGTTTAAAAAAAGTCATATCTAAAAGAGTTTGCTTCATATATCTAATTTTCTGCGTTAAAATGTGTAAACATATTAAAGTCTGCTCACTGAAAATTAGAGGATTATATGATAAGTAGTTTTTTATAAAAAGTTGCATTAAGTGAAAATATTACATTTTAAGAAAATCGGCTTTAAGGAACAGATTTGTAATTTTTTGATCATTTAATTTTTTAATGCTTTCTCGAAGCATATGAAGTCTTTTTTTTCTCTGCTCATACAAAAGACTCTTCTAATTTTCATTTTTTCATTATTTTTTACAATTTTGCCTTTTTTTGGGATCTCAAGATACTTCCGTTGGGCTGCACGAATCCTGCGTGTATCTAGTTTTTTGAAGCATGACACACATTTATAACTTGGTTCAATATCACAAAGCTTTAAGATCATTAATTTTGCTACAGGACTCATGGTGAACTGTGCAATAGTCATATTTACCCCTAGTTTTAGAGTTTTTAATTCCACAAATGTAGATCTTGGAATCACTGAACATGTGTTGTTATTATCTGACTCATTTGGGTTCTGGGTCTTTCCATGTAAACCTTTTCTTAATAACATAGGATCACCTAGATCTCTAAAAATTGGCTTCATCTAATTCGCTATAGTATATAGTACATGTGTATGTGTTTATGATCATAGTTCCTTTCGTTGCATTCAGCTTCTGTCTTTTGAAATTGGCACTAGGCATTTATACCCTCGGGACACAGTCCATGTTAAGGGCTCTCGTTTGAAGACAGAAGATGGAAATAAACATCACAAACAGCAGTTTTCATGCTGTGTAGACCAATGAGATAATATTTCTAATAGCCATGCTATAATATCTTTGAATTTTTGATATTAAAATGTCGGTGATTCGGTTACGAACCTCTTAAACTTTTTCAATCACTTAACTTTTTTTCTCTGTTTCGCTTTTAAGATCCAAAAGACGTGTACCCATACACTTTGGGGGGGGGGATATTCCCAATATACTCTAATATTTCCACGTGAACATCATGGGGATTCGCTGTCATCAGAAACTTATGTAAGAGGAAACACAGGTGCTCCTAGTAGAGTTCATTTGATACGCGTCAAGGAGTAGCTTTATTTAAAAAATAAATAAAAATACTTCTAATTATCGTATTTTAGCATGTGATATATCATTTTAAACAGACATATTTGATCTTATAGAAAATACAAAAAAAAAGTGAAAATCGATAATTTTTCGGAAATTCATGTGTCGGAATTTCTTAAACAATTATATAAGCCAGCAATGATATGAAGAAAACCATGCGAGGTAATAATAAGGTGGACAGTAGGTATAAAAATTAAATACAATACGAAATGAAAAGAAAAAAATGTATCTTGACTTTGACTCTTTGAAAAGATAGAAAGCATCGAAACGATAGATGCTTAAGAGTAATAATTTGGTTATATGGAAATGTCAAAAAAAGAAAAGAAAAGAAAAACCATTTGAAAAAACTATTTTTATAATATAATTTCTTTATTTTGTTATCTCGCTTTATTCTTTATATGCATTCGAATTTCTCTTGAGATAAATCATCTGAATTTTCATCAGACTCTTAGCAACCATTTTTTTCTTTTATAATATAGGGAATATGTTTTTTCGTAATTTTTTTCTAATTTGAAACACTTTTGAATGCCCTCCTCCGTCATCGTTTTTGGTGATGATTCCATAAACTGTTTAGGCCCTAACTACACAAATGCGAACCATCTCAAACTTTAAGTTCTATAACATGCCAGCTTACATTTGAATTCCATTTCAATACATACAGTTTTAATTCACGGAAAAGTTAAATGATATTTCTTAACCGTAAAACTTTACTTCAAAATTTTAATACTGGTAATAAAGAAATGTTTCGAAAACAAAATAATACAAAAATGCTTTATCTGATGTTGAAAGGAACAGGTATGGACACTTAAAGGGATTTTTTGGAAACAAGAATATATAGCTTTAACTAATAATAATAAAACTAATAGTAATAATATGAATAAAATAATAGTAATATTTTACTAACGGAACTTTGCCCTTTGCTACAAAACTCTCTTTAATTCATTGCATTTTCATTCCACGAAATTCTTTCGACCGCCTCCGTTTTACAAAAGTCAATTTCTGCGAGACATATTGACTACTGTTCATAATACTCCATGCACTTCTTTATAAATGATGTCCACACAATATCCTCTTTATTCAAAACATCATTTATTATAAGAGCGCTACAATAACAAAATGTAGATGAGACAACAATGGCTTTAAACTCCAAAATGCGGCATCATTATTTTTCACAAATTCTCTTTTACGAATCAGTTTACAGTTATGCCGTTGCAGTTATTAGTTAAACATTAATATAGATAATGATTTATTTTAAATAAATAAAAATGCACGTTTTGATTGTGTGGTAGTCTTATCAACCAGATTAAATTTAATATGTCAAAAGATAAAGCATCATAACAAGTGCTTGTATCTGAAAGTTGATCGAATTACGCGTCATAAATTAGAAAAGTTACAGTTCCTTAAATAATTGAAATGAATAATAAATATATGGTCCAAGCTGAAAAATTATCCTTTTTCTTCAAAATAAATAATATTATTCTTGTTAAATATGGTTTAGCGATGTAAAAAGTTGTATAAAGAACATTTTATTCAGCATGTTTAAAGAACATATGAAGGAATAGCACGCGAAAGATGTGATTTTCAGAAAAACATTGTAGACAAAAAGTTACAGAATCGTAAATAACGCTTCATATTTTACAATAGAATAATATATTTTCTTCAAAGAGATTAAAACCACATTAATGTAACAAACATTAAAAGAATTTTTAATACACATTTCTTACATCTACATATTATTACTTCTTAAATCTACAAAAATAAAACACCTATTCAATAGTTGTATATGCAACTTAAAGAGCCATCGATACTTAAAAACCAGAACAATTCTAATGTTATTTCCTACAGTAAACTAACATCTTCTTTCCCATTGATGATTTAGTTGAAGCATTTCTTTTTCATTAGTATCTTCTAACCCGATCCAAGTTATTTCTGGATTAATAATAAAAAAATGTCAGCTTTTTATGCTTATTTTTGAAGATACATATCTTTTTTAAGAATAATTACACCATTCGCATACAAAATGTTCTAACAATCAATGTAAAAAAAAATCTATTTAAATAAATGAGTAATTTACTTGTAAAATTTGCTTACTGTATGGCAAAAATTAATAGACTTTGGCACCAACTCTCTGTAACTATAAATATAAAGCTTAGAATATCCAGCTTTTATCTTGAATCACAAATTTTATTTACATCTTTCACATTTATACAAATTATTATGAAGTTATTAATCAAAACTGGATCGTGTATGATCACTTTGAAAACACGCTTATGCGCATAACCCAGCATCACGATCTGGACAGTAGAGTTTTGTTTCTCTTCTTAACTTATTACCTTTACTATCTCTGTTTGAGCAACAAATAATACACTGTAGTGTTGGATTAGTTTTTTCTCTGTTGGGGAGAACTAATCAACAAAGTGTCTTAAAGACAAGCGTGAAAGAAGGTGCTCAGCAGAAGGACGTTCTCATTTTGTAGAAAATTCCGAGTAGTACTTTTCAGTTATTTGAAACCATAAGAAGCATATGTAAAATAATTCGGAAAAGACCGATTTGCATAATGTAAATTTTCACAGTGCCCGAGCTACATTCGGGATGAACCAGGATAGTACGTTCCGTCTGCCCGAGCTCAGATCGGGTTAAAACTGGGAAAGTGTAAAATGAAAAATCCATCAAACGCGTTTCACAATTACAGAAAAATCTCTTTCCACAAAAAGCTTATTTTTTGTAATCAGAGATCTTTTTTCGGGGTTGATTCCTAAAAGTTGTCAATGCATTTCTAAATAAACATCAATAAATCAATGAATATTTTTATTATTTCATTCATTGATATTTATTTAAACATACATTAGTAACTTTTAGTAATCAATCTCAAAAAAAGATTCATACTATATAATTATTTAAATACATCTGAGTGTAACTTTATTATGAAATCATTCAGTGATGCATTTAAATAATTTTATACTTTCAAACATAAATATTCCAATGATTTGAAGTTAAAAAGGGGAACTTTAGAGCAAAGACGTTTTATACTATTGTGCGTTAAAGCGTTAAATTTTATTTGGAGTGATCATGAATAGTTCATTAAATTCCTAAAGAAATACACATCTTGATTGGGTAATACTGTGAACTTGAATATTTATGTATAAATTGAATAAACGTGCGGTTTTCTTCATAAATGCAACTTCATCAAATAAGTAAATATAAAGATAATATCTTTTCATTTTTTTAGATTAAATGTTTAGATGTTCTATGAACTGCGGAGCACAGAAATGGAACAAAATCAATTAGGTGGTTCATAGTTTTGTTTCCAGCTGAATAGTTTGAAGAAATTGGATTATTCGAAAGGTAACGTTCTTTTCTGGGTCACACACGGTGATAATATAAAAAGAAACTTCCTTAATTTAAGAAATGTGCTGCAATTAATTTATCCCTAACTAATTCGGTCAGTTTTGGAAATCAGTGGTGATTCTTCTTTGAGATCTAGATAATAATTGATTTCGTTATACCAATCTAAAAATGCAATACAGAATATGGTGTACAATTACGAAAAATTACGTAGTGGTTTCTGAAAAGAATATTAAGTACCGAAAATGATAATTCTTTTCTGAGATACTTCGAATAAAAATGATTGATTTGCATTCATATGATAGTGGATAATTTAAAAATGTCTTTTGTAAGTAACTCATGATGTGAAAAATGACAAAAAAATCATTTGTAGGTATTATTTCATTGTTAACATATTTGTGATGTATTTTAACATATTTGCAATATATTTTTCTGCATCACTTATACACACACTTACATGTGCGTGTGTGTGTGTATTTATACCCATAAAAATGTTACATTTTCCATACATATTGGAACATTTGGAACATAAATTAATAAAAGATTTGAAAAAATAATAAAATGAAAGCGGTATAACAATGAAATCCAAGCTACCAAGACCGTGGATCCCTGCTGTCTGCGCTATCTAACTTGAGTTTTCATCCGGTCAGCCAAATTGGCACTTAAAGCCAAAGCAACGCCTCTCCTTCAATGTATAAATTGTCAGTGAGATAGATCATATAAGACAGAAAGTAATACAAAATGTGGCAAAGTTGTTGACAATATTGCCACATTAAAAGTTTTCGCTGCTTAGACTTTGAAGTTACAAGATCTATGATGATTTTTCTTTGGCAAGTTTGGAAGATTGCGTCTAATTTCAGGTATATACTACATATTTTTACCCTTATCTTGTCTTATCCACATACCGTGCACAGGTGAAATAATTCGAAAAATTATTTATTCGATTTTATTTCTAATGGGCTGCCATTAGTGTTTTACCAGTGCAGACCTAGTACATTCCTCGCAAGATGGTATCTCTTTTTAGTGCCGCACCATATAGGCGGATACTAATCGCAGCAAGTAATCGTCCAGAGGGAGGTAACTGAGCTCTGACAATACGAGCCTGTACTAGGATTTAATTTTGCCGAGAGCATCCAAACCAAACAGTAGTAAACTATTAGTAAATATTGAAATCGCAATAAGCTAACTCTGTAGATCAGAGGTTCCCAAGCTTTTGTGTCTCATTGATGCCTTCTCATGTTTTCCGTTTTCGGTAGACCCCTACTTACTTAAATGTCTTCTTGGCAGCTGGTATATATATATTTAAAAAATTTAAATTTCTATCAGTAGTCAAGTATAGTTAAAACGTAAGAAGCACGTATTGATTAATAAAATTAAAATGTAATCCTTACTAATAATATAATCGTGAAAGTTTGTATGTATGGTTGTGTGGATGTTTCTTACACTTTGACGCAAAAACAACTGAATGGATTTTAATGAAACTTTACAATAATATAGCTTATACATAAGAATAACAAATAGGCTATAATTTATAAGGTAATTGTGTGAAGTGTCCAAAATATAACAATAAATGTCAAGTAAGTAGGAAAAAATCCTACCATCTGCAAGCTATTCTGGCATGCGCTGCAAAAACCTTTTAAATCACATGTACAAAAATGCCCACGACAGCATATATCTTTTATGTGTAAGCCATTATAGCCAAAATAGTGAACCATAAATACAATAAAAATTGATAATTTATTTCTATGCATGTTTTTTTTATCATTTTACTACGCACGTTTGGTAGTAACAAATTGATCCTTATATCAAAATAAGTACTTTTATCACTTCTGGTATTTAAAGTAGATAGATTTTGTCTCATACTACATCATTTGGGAAAATTTGCATAATTCATTTGTGGTTAGTAGTTAATTATAACACTATGATTTTAATTGAATATTGCATTTTTTAAGTATAAAAATAATAATAGCTACCGTACTGTATTTTTTTGGAAGTGTAGAAAAAGTACCCGCTAAGAATTATGCCGAGAAAGCGTAAGTCTAATCTTTCTCAAAGCTCTAATAAAGCTCGAGCTATGAAAGTAGCTAGACTTAACGAAACGTTTTTACAAGCCGAACTGCGAAGTTTTGAACAGGCGGAGCGTGAGGCAGCTCATAGAGTTGCTGAGACACCAGAGCAGTCCCAAGCTCGGCGTCTTCAGCAAGCGACTTACTGGAGCCTCAAAAAGATACAGAAACCGTTGAAGCATCTGAATCTCCCAGACGCGCTGTTTCTTTCTAACATTCATAAGAAACATGTGAGGGTATTCAATAAAGCTGCATTTGAGTATGACAAGACTCTTGATTACGAAAACCCCACGCTTATAAAAATAGAAGCGATGAATAAAGAATGTAGATTTTGTGCTTAAAGTTTATTGCCTTGAACCAAATGAAACAGCGAGCAGAAAATTATATACATTTACAAGACGCGATAAGGAATGATGCGGATTTAGATCAAAATATATAACTCGGGTAAAATGGTAATTCTCCCGTCATCATTTGTAAATAGCCCTAGATATCTTCAAGAATACATGCAGGATGCTTTCACATAGATGCGTAACTACCGGAGGCCTGATCTGCTAATTACAATTACATGTAATCCAGCCTGGCCAGAAATCACTAGAGAGCTCATTCCAGATTCAAAAATTTAACTGACAGACATAACTTAGCACAGGCAGAGTATTTAAAACAAAAGTTCAAAAATTAGTTTCTCTACTTACAAAAGGTAAAATATTTGGTGGTATGAAGTGCTTCATGCACTCGATTAAGTGGCAAAAAAGAAGTTTTCCTCACATGCACTTACTGCTGTGGTTGATAGAAAAATTACGCCCTAACCAAATAGACGAAATCATAAGTGCGGAAATATCAAACCCAGAAATTGATCGAAAACTCTATGATACTGTGACCAAAAATGTCATTCACGGTTCCTGTGGTGCGCTTAATCCGTTATCATCATGCATGAAGGAAATTGTACCAAAAAGTACCTAAGGGCACTTTTAAAAGATACTCAAACCAACGACAAAGGCTATCCTCTGTACAGGCGTAGAGCATTAGAAGATGGCGTACGTACGAAACCTCAAAAAACCCGAGGCGGAATATAAGAATTATTGGTTGACAATAGCTAGATTGTCCCATATTCTCCTCTACTCTCTAAAATGTTTAATTGTGATATAAATGTAGAGTTCTGCAATGAGGTACAGGCGATAAAAGATATTTGTAAATATATAAACAAAGGTAGAGACCAGGCTACTTTTAACATCCGACCGCATTGGTATGTTAATATTGACCAGAGAGATGAGGTGCAAACATTTCGAGTCGGTCAATAAGTTAGTAGTAACTAAGCAGCGAGGAGGATCTTGGGTCGGCATCTGCATGAGAGGTACCCAACAGTCACTCATCTTGCGGTACATCTGTCCAATGGTGAGCGGATTTACTTCACTGAAAACAATTTTAGAGAGAGAATGGCCACACCATCTAAGACGACACTAAATGCATTTTTCTTGCTTTACCAAAATGACGCATTTGCAAAAGCATTACTTTATGTTGACGTACCCCGCAACTAAACACGGAACGTGTCATTGAAAGAATAGAAACGTCATTTACAAGGAACGCCTGTCGAGAGCTGAGTAGTTGAAGGCTGGAGATGCTCTTGGGCGCATTTACACACTGCGCGTTATTAATTGCGAATGTTACTGTTTGCGAACGTTGCTGAACGTAATTCAGGGCCCCACAAACTTCTTGGATCTAAAAACAGTTGACGGCGAAGAACTTGCAACTTTTCAACAAGCGTGTGAGAAGTTGGGATTGTTGGAAGATGATAACCAAAAAGATGCCACAATGGAAGAGGCCGAGCTGTGTCACGATCTTTCGCAAATAAGAAAGATATTTGCAATATTTATATGCTCTTGCGGCTTATCCAATCCTCTTCAACTATGGAATAAGTATAAAACTGTGTTATCAGAGGATGTCTTGCACAGATTTGCAAAGATGGATCAAGTCACCAATGATCTATGTTTGAATGAAGCACTGGGACTTATAGAGGACAAAATAATAACGATTTCCGGAAAGAAATTATCCGTCTTTGGTATACCCACAACACATCGTTGAGGAGAGCTATCGACCGATTTGATCAAAGAGCTAAGCTACGAAACATCTTTATTAGATGGTCAAGTCAGCTAAACTGAGCCACGTCTGCTACCCGAGAAAAAGACATTAATAACAAAATATTACAACAAGTTGGGCTGGTGAAGACGGGCTTTTTTTTTTTCTTCATGCCCCTGGCGGTACAGGCAAAATTTTTTTTGTTTTATTTACTTCTAGCAAAAATTCGTAAGGACCGTGATGTTGCATTAGCTGTGGCTTCCTCTGGGATCGTTGCAACATTACTCAGCGGTGGACGGACTGCACATTCGGTTTTTAAAATACCTCTTAATTTGGCAAGAGAAAGAAACCCCAACGTGCAACATCAGTAAGAACATTGCCCGTGGCTACCTGTTGCAATTATGTAAGCTGATCGTGTGAGACGAGTGCACTATGTTACACAAACACGCCATCGAGGCACTTGATCGCTTTCTACAAGACATTCAAAATAATCGAAAGTTGATAGGTGGTGTGGTAGTGTTATTGTCAGGGGATTTAAGACTTTACCTGTTATCGAGAGAGGCACTGTAGCAGACGAAATTACCGCATGTCTGAAAGCGTCATATCTGTGGACCAAAGTTGAAAAGCTTTATCTTACCACTAACATGCGAGTCCAGTTATTCAGCGATGTCGAGTCAGGAGCATATGCTCAAAAATTCCTAGAAATTGGTGAAGACCCCATAGACACCAACAAAGAAGGTATAGTTCTTTTCACACACCAATTTTGTCATGTTGTTGAGTCAAAAGACGAACTTATTGATCAAATTTCTCCGAATCTGCAACAATATGTTCTCGAGGAAAATTGGTTTTGGCAAAGAACCATACGGGCACCAAAAAATGAGACCATTGCGAAAATAAATAAAAAATCTTGGACGAAATAACCAGTGAGACATCACTGTATAACTTTATCTCTCGACACAGTGGTGACTACTTTGATAAGGGAATCACTTCTGTAGATAATAAAACAGCATATCTTAAATAAGATACAATAACTTAAATTTATTCCGATCCCTAAGTTTAAAATTAATATTATTAAAATTTATATACTGATTTAAAAGAAAGGTTTTTAATTTGTTAGATGTGTTTTTTTATTTCTTTTGTAATCAAAAATGTTTTGCTGTGTAAAAAAAAGGAATTAGTTCTGATAATGATAAATGATGAATTTCAAACTGGGTAAAAAAAGAGCTGTAATAGAAACTCAGGGGGAACTGGAATCAAGTTCCTCAAACAGATTTAATTTAAGGTATCCGAACACGTTGAAATGACCAAATTCAGGTAAAGCACAAATTTTTGTTTTTATTTTATTCAATAGAGCTGTCCCATTTTGCTTTACAAAACAAACCTTGTTTTGTTCCTGCGATATCTAGAGGCTAAGTTACAAACAATTTTTCAAAATTGGAAAAAACAGAAGTTTTGTCTATTTATCAGAAGTAAGCATTTAAATTGTTCAAAATCTATCACAGTGAGTCTGAAAATTCAAAATGTTATAAAGGTATTTCTATAAATTTTTTTTGAACCTGATATTTACATTGTGTACTAGAGAACGTACTGAAGTATTTCTTATTGTATGAATATTTTTTTAGTTATGGCCTATTATTTATAAAATGGTTTCGTAAATAATGTCATACTTCTTATAATATTTACTCGATCAGCTCTAAAATTTTTAAATTTTAACAAAACATTAAAATGTTAGTACATTTTCTAGATAAATGCATTTAATTTGTTTTGGTAATACTTTTATTGATATAAGTGTATTACTTTTTTTTTCTAATTATTTGGAAGTTTTTAAAAAATATTGCTAAAATTTCACTTATAATGATTTTTTTTTAAAATTTATATAATTTTTTTAAAAATATTGTTAGTTAAATATTGGTATTTATTGTTATTGGTTCTTAAAAAAAGGATTTATAATATTTTATTATACTATTTTTTTAAGAAGGTACTGCAAACGTGTTCGGATACCTTAATGACATAGTTCGACCAAAATTTTCTTGACCTTGGTTCAAAATTACGTGGTCCATCGCCTCACTTACTCACTCGATCAAAATTTTCATTTCTTTCTTTCCTGAAACTTATCTATTGTCTGTGCTATCCTCTCACTAAATAATTGAAGAGTTGTAAGATATTCATTTTCAAAAAGTTTGATTCCGACATTTAGCACATGTTTTGATTATATTAAATGGTGCATGGATGCCAATTTGCAGATTGCCATTTTGTGAATTGAGAAATGTGTCTCTCGCCTAAAGGAAAATTAGGTGAAAGAGCACCAAATGATGGAAACATCAACAGCCTATGAAAATTCTATTTGCCCAGCATTATATTCAGCAAACCAAATTGTGTTACCAAATTACCTCCTACGTTTTGAAAGGATTGACTTTGAAAATATCTACGTCTCTTTAGTCTAGGTAGTTGACAAAAAGAGTTACTTAAGTTAGTCAAAAAACTTGCAAGTAATATTTCATTAACACTAAGCACTGAATGTTAAACGTGATTCCATAAATAATAATAAGCGCTTCAAGCTAATCTTTTAATAAAATTAGAACATACAAGTTTCCTTGGTACCGCATCTACAAAATTGCTATGCAAAAGAGTTCTGGATCATTTACCTCCACAGTTTTATGTACAAACTGAAACTTAAAAAGGGTTAAACAATTAGCGAGATAAGATGACTTTGGTATCTGCAACTCGAATTTCTCTATTGCATAATTCATGTACTCCATTCCGAAGAAGTATTTCATCACTTCTAGTTCATGTTAGCTAAATTTACTTTCAAAGGCATCTCCCACTTTCTCTCTGGACTTCATTGGATAATACGATGCCTATTATGTCTTCCTTGGGGTTGAGCTTTGCAAGGATATGCCGTCATCTATCTCATTGCGCCTCGCGGAAGTGAGAAAATGAAACACCGAATTGGGACTAATAGAGGTTATATTTCTCCCTTGTCAGCGAAGGCAGAGGATGGTTAAACAGATAAAATTTTACCTCTTTCTGAAAACTTAATTGTGAATCCTTTTGGGTATTTATTTTTAATCGGTGTATAAAATCAGAAAATATTTTGACTAGACTAAGATAAAAATGAGATTGTAAGATTAAGATGACACTTTGTTAAAATTATCTCATCAATATTATCTAATTTTCCTTTTACTATTTTGAAAAATTCTTTATTCATTTGAAATAGCTAAACTCAATGGAAATGACACAGGTTTACGTATAAGAGCTTGCTTAGGTTATATTGTTAGTTATACTACTTTGTCGTGCATTTCCTTGCTATTTTCTTAGTTATTTTTATAAAGAAATTCTAAATAGTAAGGATTAAATTTCTTGGAATATTGATAGTTTATTGTTATAAATTTATCATTTTTCCTAGTTATACTTGTAGTTGCCTGCATATTCAAATTATAGTTAACATTACTTATTCCCTTAATTTTATTTTAACCACAGCAATATTTTATTCTCAATTGCAAATATAATCATAGTGTTCTCCTAATAACGGTAATATTTATACATACTATATTTAATTATTTTAGTTCCATTAATTTCATTCTTTTTCAAAGTGCTACTATTCAGCCAATTGCATGCATTAATTTTGTATTTGGGCTCAGGATCTGGCAATAACTTGTTTACTCAACTCAGATTCATAATGCTGGCTAGACAGTTTTGAATGCAATTTTAGGTAAGTTACTTTTTGTTTGTAACGGATTTAGAAATTCTATCCACTATTTTCAATAGAATTTGGCTCAGTATTATTAACAGAAAGGGGGAAGGTTAGCTGGCCAGAAAATATGTTAAACCCCACTTTTATAAAAATTATTTTATGTATAAGAGCTGTCCTAAATCAGCAATGTTTATAATACTTTAGAATCCATGTATATTTTTTAAATTCTAATATCGTTATAAATTATAATATATGTTTTATATTCCAATTTCTGTATGCTTCAGCTTCATGTTATAATGATTCGTGTCTGTATTGTAAACACACACAAACACACACATATATATATATATAGGGTGTCGGAAAAGTATGTCTACACTTTCAAAAATTAACTAAAAATGAAAAAAAAATATTTGTATTTACAGAGTTTTTATGCTCCATAAAGAAACCATTACAGTTTAACAAAAATTTCAAGGATGCTTCAATCTCTTTAAATAAAATCGCTCAACATTAAAATAAAATATCTCTTTTAAACTCTTCATTTTGTAGGTAGTTCATTCATTTACTTTATTCGATTAACCTATTTAACTTAAGTAAATTCCTAAACAGATAATTAAATAAAAGAATATCCCCCCCCAAATTAAGTTAAAATAATATCACTTAGTAACTGTCATTTAATTTGTGAATATACATCGTTTCTAATTTGATGAATTCCCTCTAGTAAAACATCCCTAAAAGTAATAATAATGATCATTAAAAGCTATTTGATTTCAAACATTTAATTGCATTATTTTACTCATTCAAAACAATTAGTTTCTAATTCTTTGAAGTAAAATTAAATATTGGAGTAGATTGTTAAATGAAATATTCCGGACTAAATATTTTAGTGGTTGAAAGTATTTTATGAATAACATGAAATAAAATTAGGTATCGCATAATAATGAAACGAAGGCGTGTGTAAAAATGTTTCAATAAAAAGTACCTTATACAGAATCTTATTAATACATCATCGGAAATGCTTTTTCCTGCTAGCAATATAAGCTTAATTTAAATTCGTTCCTCACCCCTACTGAATATCTATTTATTTGTAACGTATCTATTTACACATTCAATTCAGTTCACATTCAATTTCCATTCACACTGATTGTTATATTTTTGGCAAAAAGTTCTCATACTCTGATTTGGAGGGTAAATTCTTATGCTTTTGAAGGATTTTGTGTTATCAAAAATGTATTTTCTTTTAATCTTGATAAAGCAACCCATCAAAATTTAAGATATGTTCCATTCGTTTATTTATATATATATATATATATATATATATATAAGGGGGATGTACTTCAGAAACTTACAAAAGCACCTGCTTCTTAAAATTAAGTTTAATTTCTGAATAAAATCATCTAAATTAAAACAGCATCTTCTATTGATAAAGGCAAAGTCATTAACACAAAACTAACAGTTTTGTATCAAAATACTCAATCTCCCTCTATTTTTCTTTGTATATATGTATGATTTAAGTATGTGTTTTATGTAAAAACAGTAATTCAGGAGATTTACTTTTCATTACATAATAAAAATAAGGAATTCTTATTAGATTATTTGAATTAATTGATTTTTTGTTTAATAATATATTCAGAATAATTTTCTAATAAGAAGAATATTTTAAAAGTTCATTACTTCATTTCTAGGGAAAATAAAATCCACTTGCCCTTGTAGGGGATTATTATAAGTTTCATCAGTTACCAAAAATATCCACACTATGAATAGTCATGCATACTTTTATTTGTAAGTAGTAGATTCCTTTTGTAAAAAAAGGTTACATAATTTAGTACACAAACCCTAAAGATAGTAGAAACTATTTATAAAAAAGCCACCTTATAGAAACCAGCAACTGTCATTGTCATAAGATGATTGTAGAAAAATTGATATGACAACAATAATTAATAGGAAACATAAATATATTGCTCGGCATATTATCACCATTCAGTAAGAGATTAATACATTTTATCATGTTACAACAGATTACTTTTATAAGTTCTTCAATGGGAAACAATTCATGTGAGATAACGAATGAATATTGTTAACTTAACATAGGTGAAAACAAATGAATTTTTTAGGCAATATCAACACTTCAAAAGCAGTCAGTACTAAAGTCATTGAAAAAACAAAAACCATTTATCTATACAAAATAAATAACACTTTTTTTATTGAAAAGGCAGTTATGTTATAAATCTGAAATCCCCTTTACTCTAAACATGTGTCATATCTTTTCACAAGCTTCGGAATTCCCAGGCCCTTTTGCCACCAGTGCATTAATATGGGTGTTCAAATCAAATTGTTATTGTGAGACATTAAATAATTGACGAGCCATACAAAATAAGAAGTAAAAAATGCCTTTCAAGAATTGTGTTCCTTTCATGCAACACCTGCAACTGAAAAGTTTCTAAGTTAGTTTGGATAAGAATTGTTTTTATCATTCACCCCTTACTCCAGAATTTGATCATCGCAATTACCAGCTCTTTCCTAAGATGAATTATTTTCTTGGAGGTAAACTTGTGACAGGTTCTATCCACGATTCTTCTACTAATCCTCTTGGGAAAACTATTCTTTAACTGTATTTAAAACCGCTTTTCGTAGAGGTGACTTGATTTTATGCCAATGTGAATACTATTTAAACCCTGGTAAGGGGTGTGTTAAAGTTAATCGGAGACCGTGAATCGGGAGTAGAGATTCGTTCGTCCTTATTCAAGCTATAACTGCCATTCGGAGAAGTGAAAAATCCTGGAGAAGTTGATTAGAAAAGAACCATAGCAGTTTGGAATAGAGCTGACTAGTGATCTACAAGCGGATCTTGAGATAAGTGAGCTTTGAAAAATCTTATAAATTAGATTCAGAAATTAGTTAAGACTGCATCCAAGATTATTGAATTAATCGTAAAGTGATCATAAATTGATTAAGTTGAAATAAACACATTATTTTTATAAAAATGTATGCTTCTTCAATGACACCTAGAATCTCCGGTTTGCTACAAATTTTCTGGAATTGATAAAGAGTTGCAGAAAACAGAGAATACCTAACTTAATACACCGGCAGCCGCAAAGTTTAACATTTGAATTCTGCAGCTCGCGAAGAGATATGAAAACTATATAAATATGTACGGGGTGATTATGTAGAAAAGGGAAGAAAGTCTCAGGTATCTAAAAGAATTGTTTTTCCCTTCCTATAAATATTGTGTTTTCCATTTTGTATAGTAAAACTCTATTTTCTGGATGATCCTCGTACTTCCAATTCTACATGCGATCCATTCACGATATCTTTAAGATTTCCCACAGAAAAAAAATCAAATCACGATAAATTAGGCTATCATTTGCTGGAGTGAGTGAGTGAATGAATATTAACGTCGCACTGTTCAGCTACACGAGGGCTTTTGGCGACGTACCACGTAATTTTGAACCATGGTCAAGTGACGTGGACGACACCTGAGCTGGCACCCCCTCTCCTAACTGCCACACCACACCAACGGGAGGACGTTTCAGCTCTCGACAGATTTAACGTGCATCGCTGCCCTACACGGCGGGTCTTTAGTGGTACTGGGCTCGAACTCATGACATGCCTGCCATGGTCCGATACCTTAACCACTGGGCTACCGCAGCCCTATCATTTGCTGGAAGGGCACTGACAAACGGTTCAGTATGATGAATCCAATGAAACCTAAAAAATTTATTTTGACAAATTCAAGCGATATGGTAAAATGCATGGTCAGACTAATCATACTTGCTTGACCAAACCTGTTAAAGTTTTCCAAGATACCCTTCACTTAGCTGTACTTCCAAGCATATATACTTCAATGCAATGTTTATATTTTCGGCATAGGGATCTATACCGTCTGAATACTTATGCACCCACACATTTGAGTGTTTTATTCTTCTTTAAATGAAATATGCTTTATCCATGAACAAAACATATTCTGAGAAATGTTTATTTTATGATCTTACTTGGAAAAACTACTTTTTAAAAAGACATAATTGCTGTAAGATCTTTAGGAAGCTTTTTTGAATGGAAGAAATATAGGAATTTACTACTGCCTTAAAAATTATATGCAAACAAGAAATATCTCCTCTCTTGTACTGATGGACAGAACCACTTAACAATTTACAGCCACGTCTTTCTGGTTTGAGGTTTAGAGATAATATATACACATTCTATCTGATATTATCTACCCCCTCAAAGATATGTTCCATATTCATGACATTTATCATATGTAAAATAATATTTTATAAACTATAGTTTAAAGATCTACTCATTACCTTTAACTATTGAATCCATGTACAAAAGAAAGAGTTCGATTAAATTACAAATAATATATTTTTTTTCTAATTTATTTTTCAAAATTTGAAGTTCTTTTAAATGGAAAACTAATTTCAAAACTATATGTTTTAAGCGATGATTTTTCCAAATATATATAAAATTCAA
Source organism: Trichonephila inaurata madagascariensis (assembly GCA_019973955.1). Classification (NCBI taxonomy): domain Eukaryota; kingdom Metazoa; phylum Arthropoda; class Arachnida; order Araneae; family Nephilidae; genus Trichonephila; species Trichonephila inaurata. The sequence continues at coordinate 357,992 of BMAV01019884.1, forward strand.
ATAATGCATAATTGCTTAAAGTAAACAAAAACAATGAAGTGAACAATTTGCTGGTTAATGTTTGACTTAAAAGGATGCTTAAAAGATATACTATACTCATTCGTATTTGCACAGTAAATAACACGATCTTTTACTTCGCTTTACTACAGCACTAGTACTAAATGTAACTAAAACACAATTGCTTCATTTATTTTTATTTTTCAAAAACCTTTAATCTTATTGGAACCATTGTTTATTTAAAATACGTTGTAAAAGTTGACTTTATTTTGTTTAATTATTTCTGTGTTTCCAAGCTTCCTATTCATAAATAAATCTCTTGTTATCTTATTCATTGAAAAAAAAACTAACTTCAAAAAAGTATTGTTTTATCTCTATGATAAAACAATAGGGAAAATAATATATTATTTTCTTCTACTAACGCATGCATCACCCTCAAAATAAAAAGTAAAAAAATGCTTAATTTAATGATAAAAATGTTTACATTTTTGGTATACTGTTATGTAAGAGAGCAGTTTAAGGTCATTTTATTTTTGGAAAATTCGTTTTAGCTACAAAATATTTCATATAAATAATAAGGAAATAAAAAAATATAAATGTTTTTTTTTAAAGATAGAAAATTTACTTGTATTAAATTAATTTGGATGCAAAATTAGGCAGATATCACAAAAGAAAATATTCAAATAACACATTAGGCTCCAGAAGTCTACCTTCAAACGGCTGGGTTTTTTTAAGGTATCCGACCACTCACGATACATTTTTTTTTGAACAAATGGAAATATGGGGATTTTTTTTATAATTTTTAGATTTATTTAGTATATTTCAAGGAAAAACTCCTAAAATTGAAAACAGAAATTTTTTATTACATTTAAAATCGGAAAAAACTGGTGAAAATGTGCAAAACATACATAAAAAGGGCCCGCTCTGTGCAAAAGATTTTATGAACGAATTCTCAATTTTTTAATTTCGATGTGTTACTTTGTTATTCATGTTTGAAATGACCTTCAGGATAAGATATATTTTAATTTTTACAAAAAGTAGAGCCTTTTATCTTAGTGATTATATGAAATTGCTTAAAAAAACAGTGATTATATTCACATAAAGGACTGTAAATTTTGAATTAAAACAGAGATTGATAACTCTGATAGTCAACACACTTCTACTGTTATACAGAACATACACAAGAAATTTCAGCAAATTATTTTCAAAACCTTTTGAGCAATCGCTGTCCCCGTTTGATCTTTTCGAAAAAAACGCATTTCGAGTAAAACGCATTTTAAAGTTTGACACCTTATGTACAGTTATGGCATCTGCTTTTACTAAAACGCTTGTAGTTTTTGTTCTAGAGAACGGAAAATAAAAAAACTTGGTATTTTTATAAATTTAATAAGATGACCTATAAAATAAAATCATAAGAAAATTAGTCAATTTTTTAAAATAAATCATGATTTTATGGTATTTGGATACCTTAAGTTCTTTAAAAAATAGCAGTGGCAATAAAGTTTATAATATACGTAAATGATAGCAGTGAATAAGAAAACTTATGCTATAAGTTGTAAGTGATCACTTTTGTTTTAAAGAAATGGTCATTTACATAGCATTTGGAGGGGGGAGGGATATGTAAAAATCAAAAATTCGCGATTTCGTATGTATGTTTTGTTAAAGATATTTACCTTCAAATGTTATTATTGATATAATTGACTATATTCATGGCAGTCTAGCAATGCTTTAGAGAAGCAGCTTATATAATTCGTCAAGGTGGTGGGCAGTCTGATGACGAAAAGGGGTTTATATCACAAACTGATGCTGTTAAGCATCTCAGTGTATCTCGCAATGTGGTTCAATGGCTGTAGGATCAGTTTAAATGTACACATTTTTATATGTAATATATGTTTCAGTTCAAATACGAGTTACAATACATACGTTTTCAAGGAGATAAATTATTGTACCTCAAATCAATGCAGATCGTTCTGTCGCTACAAGAACAAGAATCTCTTCTATTACTGTATGAAGACGCCAACATAATGTCTTCGTCTTCATGTTGGGTAAAAGAACACATTCTCTGGATCTAACAGCAGTAAACGTTAGGAATGGTGCAAACATGGTTCAGAAAGGATTTCTCTTCAATATATATATAGCCACACATTGATTTGTTTAAGTTCCATGGAGAAACTCCAACTGTTGTAAGATATTGGTATGAGATTCAGGAACAATATAACCACCCATGTGCTACAGCTGATAGTAATTAATTTATTTTGTTGAAAGATAATGCACCATTTTGTTGGACTGTGCGTGTTGAGGACTGTCTTAAGGACTAGGGTTTCAAGCGAATGGAATGTACAGCTAAAGCTCCAGACCTGAATACGTTTGAGTATATTTGGCATTACTTAGGTAGACACGTTTCTGCTTTAATCCTTCCTCTTAAACCAGTGTTTCTCAAATTGTGGTGTGCGCCCCCTTAGGGGGTCGTGGTAGCCGTAAGTGGGGAGGGGGCATGAGCATGCCGAAAAGTCGAAAATGAACGATTTAAAAAAAATATTAATTTACTGAAAGGAAGCAAAAAAAAAGTTCTGACTTAATAAAATATAAAATACACTTTTACCCGACTTATATACTTATAAATGTAAGAGTTCTTCACAATGTATGTGATAATTTATCAATACTAAATTAAGAATAATTTTAATATTTACCATTGTATCTCCCATTGGATTGTCTTGCAGAGCAAAATTTTTTCAAGGGAAGACGGTTGCACAGAAGTCCACGAGAATATCAGTTATGGTGAAAATAAGATAAAAAGCAACATAGACTAAAATATTTTTCTATTGACATCTATGCTTATAGAAATAAATGATTGAGGAAATAAATACTTTATTTAATTAAAAAGTATTTTGCAAACTATATATATATATATATATTTCAATTTAAACGTTAGAATGGAGAAGCACAACGTAATACTTATCCAATTACGTAAAGGTAACTTAATTAAAATATCTATTACTTAAAAGAAACACGTATAAAATATTGATAACTTATAGGACTTATAATAATTAAGGTCGTGTTGTAGTTTTAGCGTCAAAGTACATTATTACTGTATTCAATACATAGTTATTGCAAGGAAGGGGCGTGATGAAAATTCTGATTGAAAATTGAGTCGCAAATATTGAAAGTTTGAGAAGCATTGTCTTAAACTCATATGAACTAAGATAAGGTTTTATCCCCCCATACTGGGAAGTGAATACTTCCATTCCTTAAGAGAGCTGGAAGTATTCTCTTCTCATCTTAGTATCCAACAACTTATTTGTCAGCAGGGAAAGCTGATGCCCCCAATGAATACAGTTATGAGTGAACAAGCTTATCAATATTATCTCTTCCTTCAAGATGATAATCCAACTTCGTCGTTTCATCTAATAGACTTTTGCTAGATTCGGGATTGAGGGTACCCTATAACCCTTATACCCGCAGACATTTCATGTGAGAATACTATCTCTTATTTTAATGCATTGACGAGATTTTTACGATTAAAACTGTCCTGATTCCACCATGAATTAAGTTTCCTGTCAAGAGTGACATTTTTGTCCTATTTTAGGTTTATGATAAATTTAAGCAGATTTCTCTATAAAAACTATGAATAGGGCACTTTTCCTCAAAATTATTATTTCTACGTTCATTCATTTACAAATTAGATACAAAACAATTAGTACTTAAACTTTTGGAAGCCAATGTTTAATCTGATAAACTGGAGTCAATTGAAATATGGTTGCTTCATTATCATATATTCTGCTTCAAGGTAGTTTCAAAGAATTTGCATTCAAGGTAAATATTTAAATGCTTCTTTTTTTACCTGCTTATATCCACTGATTTGTCTTTTAAGAAGGAATCTTTACAAGTATACCCAAAAGAAAATTTAATATATCACTAATTCATCAAATCAAACAATGCATTGCAATTAGTTGCAACGCATCACGCATAAAGCATTTCTTTATCGAAATAGTGAAGCAAACCTCGTTCAACTGCCCAAATAAAACCATTTAACACAATCCAAGGATCAATTAAGTAAGTAATTAGGAGAGAGTTGGGCAACACAAGTTGTCAACAATGATAGAGTCGCTGAAATTCTCAGGAGAATCGGGTCCAACTCGGTATAACGATCCGGAATGAGATGCATTGACATTCGTTTCCGGAATCAACTCGTAAATATTTAACAAGTCGCTTAGGAGAGTCAATGTTTGCAATGTGGAGTTAGAAAGTTAATTCTGTGTTTTTGCGGTTTGTTTGATGCTTATATTTCTTTCCTAAGAACTCAAAAGAGATTTAAATTGCTTAAACTGATTGTGATATGCTTTTTAACATTCTAATTTGATTTATTATATGAGTTTTGATTATTCTAAGTAATTTTGATTAATAGTTTTTTAGTATGATTGATACATGAAAAGAGAAATATGAAATGAGGCTTATATGAAGTTAATATATGGATTATTTGGATGCATAGTACGCACTTTCTAAATATATATATAAAAAAATTCTTAGGATATTTTAATTATTGGCAATGCATAAAAACACGTTTTGAATAGTCTTTATCCAAACGTGTTTGATATATAATAATTTTCGATAAATTTTGACATTTATACATAGAGAGAGATACATGAAACAATTTGCATTCGACTGAATAGCTCAGACCTCTGTACAGAGGCTCAACTAGACTTTTTTAAATATATAACTTAGAAGTGGATTTATCCATGTTTTATGACAAGAGAGGGGAGAAATTTTAAGAAAAAAACGCCGATAATTATTTCAAATGACTGTAACTCTGAAAATAATGTGAATTTTTCAAAAATCATAGTTGAGCCTCTGTAAAGAGGTATGAGCTAAATACAGGCAAAATATCATAATAGAAGCATTTTCACAAAAGGAGAACATTTTGGAAAAAGGTTATTCTAAGTTAATTTTTTGCCGAAATATTGTATTTAAATATTTTTTTGTCAAAATGTTCTTAAAACAATTTTATACATGTATTGTAATCTAAGTGACACTAAATATCATGAAAATTATCCATTTATGCGCCTTTTTAAAATCACGGTTCTGAACGTAGTCGGATACCTTAAGAGGATATTTCTTTGCTCCGAAATTTTCGATGTATTAGAAAATGATATATTGACAAAAAAACATTCAAACGGAAAATACTCGCTTAGGTAAATAACTAAAATGAATGCAAGCATAATTAGGGTAATTTTATTTTGGATTAATAAAATGTTTCTTATCTTTACGTTGTAAGTTTTTCTTAAATTTTTCATCCTCCTTTTCATTATAAAAAACTGGTCAAAATAATAACATAAAAGTCACAAAGATTTGCTTTAGTCTTCAAAAAAATGTATGCAAATATTGTGTGTTCAAAATACGTCTGACTTTGAATAAGTAAATGATATGCAAATGTAATAAAATATCCTGACTGCATTAGAAGAAAATGAGTATATTTTGTAAAGATCTAACTAATTTAGGACAAGGGAAGTGAATAGATAAAATAACTCTAAACAAAATGTCAAAACAAAATAAATTTTAGATTAGAAAAAATATTACTCTACCAAACTCTATGAAAATTTAATCCATCTTTTTTTTAAATCTGAACTTCGATAGATGAAAGTTTTTGGTTGTTACCTGGCTACACTTTAAGAAATCTAAAAATAAGGGTCTGTTCCAAATCCTTGTCCAAATACAGGGAAAAAATGTTTAACTCAAAATTTAATAATCGTGTTTTGTGTATAAATGCAACCTGTTCTCACACAAACCTCAAAATAATCCTTCCGGGAAAAGAAATAGGGAATTCGACTACATTTTGGGCGCTGTTTCTCAAAACGAAGAAAGACTATTCCACAAAAAAAAAATTCTCAGCAGTTGTATAAAATTTTTGCCTTCAGTAGAGATATTTTTCTCAAAGAAAGACATCTGGAAAAAGTCGAAAGGCATATTCGTATTTTAAAAAAGATGAAAATGTCTTTCAGAAATTGTCTTTAAAAAAAAGAGTTAGAATGGCAATTTTCTCAATATTATACCGGTGTTGAAATGCATTTAGATATACTTCTTCTTTCGTTTTCATTTTTCTTTTGTATACATCCTTTCTACAAATAGAAAATAACTTTCATTAGTTAAATCGGTTAGAAATCTGAGTTCTGAAGCTGCCTTAAGGTATCCGACTACGTTCGGAACCGTGATTTTAAAAAGATGCATAAATGGATAAATCTCATGTTATTTAGTGTTACTTAGATTAGAATAAATGTATAAAATTGTTTTAAGGACATTTTGACAAAAAAAATTATTTAAACACAATATTTCGGCAAAAAATTAACTTAGAATAACCTCTGTTCAAAATGTTCTTCTTTTGTGAAAAAGGCTTCTATTATAATAATATTTTGCCCATATATAGCTCAGACCTCTGTACAGAGGCTGAACTACGAGTTTTGAAAAATTCACATTATTTTCAGAGTTACAACCATTTGAAATAATTATCGGCGTATTTTCTTAAAATTTCTTCCCTCTGTTGTCATAAAGCATGGATAAACCCATTTCTAAATAACATATTTCCAAAATTCTAGTTGAGCCTCTGTACAGAGGTCTGAGCTATATACAGGCAAAATATTATTATAATAGAAGCATTTTTCACAAAAGGAGAACGTTTTGAAAAATGGTTATTGTAAGATAATTTTTAGCTGAAATTTTGTACTTAAATAATTTTTTATTGTAATACTATTCTTAAAACAGTTTTATATACATTTTCTAATCTAAGTGACACTAAATATCATAAATGTTATCCATTTATACGCTTTTGCAAAATCACGGTTCCGAACGTAGTCGGATACCTTAATATATTTGATGGATTATTATTGTTGTAGAGCATTTTAATTTTTTATCGCTGCCAATTGCATAAATTTAGAATACTTTTTTAAAATTCATTCTTTGGTAAAAGTATCTTTTCTCGCAGAATGTGAATAAAAACAGAAAAGATATTACAAAAATCATTTTTATTATTAACATAATTTATACTGGCCAAGAAAAATAAAATTGAATAAAAACATAAAATAAAATACTAGTTTTTTTAATGAAGTACTTGTTACACAGCGCGCATAATGTAATTAAAATTACTATAACTGCACAAAAAAATTTAAAGATAACTAAGAACATAAGCCTAAAATCAGAGAAACATAATTTATTGGATTTGCTTATTTTCCTTTTTTTATACTATGGCACTTCACTCCAGATGTATGGATCATACTTCCCTATAAAAATCTGTATGATGTTTATACATAATAAATCGGATATTATCTTATAATTACATTCCTTAGCAGTTAAAAAAAAATTAAAAACAAAAAAGAAATTTTGTCTTCGGCTTCTAATAAAGCCCAGGAATACTAGACCATTTTCAAGTTTTCGTAAATCTCCAAGACATTGTTCCCAATTGGAAATATTTGACTTAAACAAGTACAGTATTCAAAAAGCCATGTATTTTTATGATATATCCTTCGTGAGTCATTTAAAAATATACGAAGAAAGTTTTTCTAGAAAAATTCAGAAATTATACAAAATAAACCAGAACTATCTATCTAGAGCTATGTACTATCTATCTAATTCACTGTCAGTGCACTATATAGATAGTGAGATAGTGGTATTATAAATCTGAAAAATGGCGCGTAATTAAGGGACTATACGTAACATTCTTCTGGTTGTCAGGATCTCCTGTAGTTGATGGAAAACATTACTACCGTTTACTAAATTTATCGTTTTTATTGTGTTATTTCTTTAAAAACATACAACACTATTTACAATTATACATTACTCCTTCTTTACCCCGTTTCTGCATTCTAGCCTTTTTTCCCACTCAAAGGAAAAACTAGTTCTATCATCTATACAGTAGAGGCCTCTTTTCTAATCTAAAAAGCGTTACAAGCAAAAACTTTAACCGCGCTTTTAAAGGTAAATTGAAATAAACAATTACTTCAAACTCTTTTTTTTTTATATTAATTTATCCCTGTTCTTTTGTCTTTATTCTCAGAAAAATGGAATTTAAACTTGTACAAAGTTTCATTTTAAAACGCTCACAATAATAGTACATACTAGTATGATTGTAGTACATACCAGAGTATTGTGATTTATATATATTAGAGAGAGAATTATATTAACGTCACGCTATAAAGCTACACGAGGGTTATTGGTGACGGACCTGGTAATTATGAACCATGGTCAAGTGACGAGGACGACACTTGAGCGGAAACCCCTTCTTCTAACTTCCGCATCACACAACAGAGGACGTTTGAGTCTCGACAGATTTAAGGGAGTCCGGCACTTCCATAGGAACCCATGTTAAATTACGTACGTTTATGTATCTTTTTCTCAGAAACTTCTTACTACTAATAGATGAAAATTTCACATTAGGTTATATGTACTATCAATAAGACTTAAATGGAGGGTTTTGTTTTTTTTGTTAAAAATTTAAATAATTATGAATTTTTTAAAAAATGCCAAATTTTTTCCTTTAAAATTTAGTTTAAAAATACATTATCTAAAACAGTTAACTAGATATATCTTATTTCCTCCATTAAAATGTGTAAACATGTTAAAAGTAGGCTCACTGAAATTTTTAGGGTCCTATATTTATTAGTTTTTGAGAAAAAGGTCCATAAAGAGAAAAATATTGCATTTTGAGAAAACAGGCTTTAAAGTAAAAATTTGTAATTTGTCAATGAGAGTGGCTTACTTTTAAAAAATAAATAAAAATACTTCTAATTATCGAATTTCTATGTATCATATATCATTTTAACCAGAAGTATTTGAACTTTTAAAAATTTTCAAAAAGTCAAAATCGATAATTTTTCAAAAATTCATGTGCCGGATGCCCTTAACGAGCATGGGCTCTCTCTGCACGGTGGATCTTCAGTGGCGCTAGGTTCGAACTCATAACATGCCAGCCACGAGTTCATGACCTTCTACACTAGACTACAACGCCCTTGTATATGTATAAACACTGATAATTCAACATCTTTGAAATTTTTTAATGCTTTATAACATAGGTAGCTATTTTTTCCCTTTAATAAATAAGAAGAGAGATCGACGTAACATTAAAATATTGGTATAGAAATATAACGTGTATCATGTATTATTAAAAAAGGGATAGAATATAACCGAAATGAATTCCGTCGCCAAAAGCCCTCGAGTAGCAGCACAGTGCGACGTTAATATCCAATCAATCAATCAATCAATCAACCAACCGAAATGAATCTAGTTATAGAATGTGCTGTTCCCTACATATTAATTAAACTAGAATATAATGAATAATTTAAGTCTTTTATACACAAAAAGTAAGCCAAATTGAAATATTAATTTTTTAATAACCTGTGATATTCTTAACTTTAATGTTTTGAAAATTTTATATAGAACGCGTTTCATTTTCACAGGTTTTTAATTCGACAATGAAGTATTAGGTAACCAATCACTGGTCTTGATTTTTCTCCTCAAACTTACTTTGCTTTCGTAATTTTTAGAGTTTTCATATTTATATGCAGAAATCTTTTTCGAATAATATAGTATTCATTTCAAATGAACTTTAGTTTTTCTCAGATTGGTAAATATACGAATAAAAAATACATAAAATGCATTGAATGTGATTCATCTTTCATTTTGCCATAAAATACAGGACACGATACGATTCAAAAAGTGTATTTTTTTTCCAAATAGACTGAATCTTTAATTTGATATGAGAAAAAGGTTAGAATATTCTGTTGCATAATGATGATTTTATTCTGGGGACGAACTAAATTTAGTGGTCCGCCCCTCCCCAAAGTAGAAGAATGACCTTGCACTGAATTGTTCAGTGAGACATAAAACTCAGTTAGGAATGTAAATGCTATTGGTGCATCATCTAGAAATATGAAATACACTCTTGTGAATATTTAAAACTTTTAAAACATTTTAGATTCAATGAAGGTGTAATCTGAATAAACAACCTGTAAATTAAGAAAACAGTTTGATATTATTTAACAAACATACTTAAAAACAAAGTTTGTTTTCATTTTGAAGAAATGTTGAAAAGCCTTCAATTGAAAGCAGAATTATAGTAATGCTGTTCTAGTCTATTCACTTTGTGCAGTTCTTATACAATAAATTCACTATATATTTTTTTTCTCATTATTATTATTCCTTTTTGTAGATGTAAATCAAATATGAGAAATTTAGTTTAAATTATTAATGAATCATTTTCATCAATCATATTCAAATTTCAGAGTATATTTCAGATGTTTAAATGCATACATATATTACTTACTGTATTTATTACATTATACGGCCTAATAATATTACATAAAATATTTGATGAATGTTTAAAGTAGTTAATTTTTCATTGATTTATTTTTTTAAAAAATTAAAAAAAGACATTCAACAGTTTACTATAGTAATAATTTCTCGAAACCATACATAAAGTAAAGAAACATATTATGTACTGGATAACCATGTCTCAAATATAATTTTTGATAAGCAGAAAAGCCTTATTTTGATAAGTCGTAAAGTTATGATTATTAATAATTATTAGTTTTTGCTTAATTCTCTCTTAAATATAGTGGCTATAAAATTGTAGGGAATATTGCTTTTTATGTAAATAATCTTGGAATGTTTTTAAATTTTTGAAATAATCTCTGATTTTTTTTAAAATTCATTTTTAAATATATATTTACGAGGGTGAGTCGGAAAATAAGTTTTTCCTGTCAACTGAGGTCAGAGTTGTGTATGAAAGTTAAAATATAGAATGAGACATTAAAGA
>BMAV01019884.1:369186-396630 GCA_019973955.1 Trichonephila inaurata madagascariensis
GTCAGAGTTGTGTATGAAAGTTAAAATATAGAATGAGACATTAAAGATCAGACATAACTTTACTTTTCCACTCAAGGTCCAAGTACATTGAGATTTGTCATACCGCTTGATAAGGTTCAAAAAGTCCTCCAGTTAAAACTCAGGGCTTTGCATACGGAAGAAGCATTTGATGTGTGGAGCCATCACTATTACTTTTTCTCACTTGTTGCTATCAACTAATGACAGTGTTTACACTACAGCTCCCAGTTGACTGTCAAAATTCTCAGGACTTTTTCCCACCGAAGTCAGAAGACTACTACCTCCAGACTGTGACGTCATTCGCCTGTGCATTACCCTACCAAACTCAGAGAACTTTGTTTTTCCCACTCAGGTTTTCCACTTGTCAGCGCCAAAATACTTATCAGACAGGGGATGGAGGATCTATTGCAGATCCATATCCCTGTGACATGAAGAAACGTGAAGAAACTATTACTTATTACTTGCAAGTGGCGCTGCCACATTGTAAATAGACTCCGCTATTGTAACATTGCAAATAGGCACCACTATTTTTTATCTCAATTGTCTTTATATATGTTGCTCGTGCTGGGTGTGAGTTTGATAATTACCACTATTTTACTGTTTTGTATGTATGTTTTTGTTAATTCAATAAATCTTGCCATGCTTGTCCGACTTGTTTGAGTGCTTTGTCTATGCTTGTGGATTAGTTTTCCCCACAGATGGCTATGGCTGAAAAAGACGACATATCTATGGAGTAGCATTTGAACTTAGAATCGGACATGAGCGAGCTCACTAGATCGTCAACGACATTCTTGGATACAGGAAAGTGTCAGCACAATGGGAACATTTGGAACAACGCATGGCCGTCAGCCTGGAACATTTCATGCGTTACCATGAAGATTTCAATGTCTGTTTCGAATTGTTACTGGGAATGAATCAGGGATCCAACATTTCATGCCCCAAACCACCGTATCTATGGAGGGTAAACATCCGTCATCAACTGTCCGAGAGAGGTTCAAAACAATTCCTTCAGCAGGTAAAGTGCCTCTTACAGTTTTCTGGGATTCCCAAGGAGTTTCATTGCTTGGCTTTTTGGAGGTTGGTACCATCAAGGGCACGTGGTGCTGTAATACCCTGCCGAATTTGAAAGAGGCGATTCGAAAAAAAGTGACCTGGGCTTCTCGAATCTGACGTTCTGTTGTTAGATGAGAATGCGAGATCACACTCGAAACGGCAACGCAAAACCATATTGCAATTATTGGTTGGGAGCTTCTCCACCATCCGCCATAAAGTTCTGATCTCGACTTTCATCTATTTCCGGCTTTAACAGTAGAACGTCCGTCGGTGTCAATTGGACACCGGAACCTGTTTACTTTGTTCTCCTTTTAGCATTTTTGTAGGAAATTTGAAAATTTTTCGTGACTTTTTTAATCATTTTCCATAGCGATTACCCAAAAAACGTTTTGTGATTATAGGTTAATTAAAAGTGATTTAACAATTAATATACCTAGAACGTCCACTGGCGTCATTTTGACACCAAGGCAAATTATCATTATAAAATAAGCTGGCGTTCAACAAAATATAATTCATAAAGTAGATACTATTACTAAAACAAATTTTTCAAAGTCCTATTGCACATATTTTTTACCTTGAATGCAATGTTTTTATTGAGTTCACAATCGAAATGAATCAATTAGGGATGACACAGAATGGATACAGTATAATAGTAATGTTTCTGGCAGATTTGCGACTCGAAATTTTTTTGCAACATAGGAGTGGTCCAACAGGCTTCGCGAAACATAATGTCAACGTCAGCTTGTTTATAATATAAAGGGTCATAATATAAGAAAATAACATGAATTTAAGTCTTAAAATTAAACCCTTCTGAACAGCAGTCCTGAAATTTTTTTATTATTATAACTATTTTATACATTTTATATTATATCGCGCGGTGTTGATACGGCACCGGCAGACGTTTCAGGGTAATCGAAATCGCGGACGTTCTAGTGTTAAAGGATAATCTCGATGAAAGGCACTTTGGGAACAATGCTGAAGTTAAACAAGCCGTTAAACGCACTTCCGTATGCAAAGCTCTGTGTTTTTTTTTAAGTGCTTTTTGAAGCTTATCAAGCGGTAGGACAAATGTCTCAATGTACTTGGTACTTTACGACCAATTCTTAAAATCTTTTATTTGGAAGGAATACGTAGGCTTATTGACCATTAGGCAAACTTAATTCCTAAGGACTTAAAAAATTTATGTGCATTGTAAAATCCTAAGAAAGTTAAGACATTTTTTGACTTACTGTAGTGCATATTCTTTTAAATTAGAAAAAGAAAATTGTTTTTCTTAGTACAAAGTAATTTTATAAGTTATTTTGCAATGTATGTAGGAAACATTCTGATGTTTTCTGCAGTAAAATTATTGGGCAAATTTTATTTTATAAATATACATCGAGAATGCATCCATAATTTTTTTTATTCAAATCGTATTTTTTTAATATAAAAAAACGTCATATATCTTCTTCTGAGCCTTGAGCAAAATAAATAACATTTGCTCAATTTCAGTGAAAAGAAAATATTTATTGCGTGTGTTTTTTTCAGGGTCGCACAGAAAATACGAGGTGTACAAACGAAATTCCCTTCAAGCAAATTGAATAAATTTCGTTCTGGAATAAAACAAATAGTTTCAAATGTTTCTTTTGCATCTGATTTCAAGAAGTGACCCATCTTTAAAATGCAGGAACATCATTTAAAAAGCAAATTAGTTTCTTCCCACCAGTCTTTTTCAACACATGAAGGAAAAAAATTCTTGCTTGGTTTTTCTGGTTTTTCCTTTTACTTGGGAATAAGATTCATTTGTTCGTATTGCTACAGGAGAATTTAGATAGAGGCTGTCTCACATATATTGCTCTCTGTTAAAAAAAATAACATTTCTTCTTATTTTGAAATATGAATAAATTATGAAATTGTCACAATTTCCCCCGCTTGCAATTATTGAGCTATGAAAAGACGAACGTATTTTTTATACCACATCTTAAATTATTTCCATTGCTTCTACTTAACAGGATTTTTTTTAATTTAGAAAATGTACTATATTTATTAGCATACAATTAATTCTGGACCATATACCTTACTATGCATTACTAAGTTTACAATAACCTATAACCTGCACTCGTCATTTCATTATTATTTAATTCGTCATTTCTAAATTCAAACTAATACATACAGATACATTCTTTGCCCATAACAATAAAATCATGGCTCGCACTTCCAAACGAGACCAATTTCCTAAGTGTCTTGCCATTTCAATCGTCCTGAACCGTCTTGGAACGTTCACTACCTACCCTCAAACCAGCTGTTTGACAAGTAGTGCCATTTGTCTCCACTCCGGGGAAAACAAAATTTCTCCACTACATGTAGTTTTCAAATGCTGTGCGGCTTGTAACCATTTTTTATTTATCCTCCCTCGTAGGTTTTCAATTATTTATATTGTCGTGGTTGCTTTCGGCAAAATTAAATTCCTAGTTTAGTTTTTCGCATCATCAGAGCTCAAGTGCCTTTCTCTGGGGAGTAAACTGAGTGTCAGAATTACATTGTGGTAATTGATATCCACCTGTTTGGTACCACACTAAAAAGTGATACCTTATCCCAGGGAATATACTATGTCTGCAATGGTAATTACCAATCTGAAGTCCCATTAAAAAGAAAATATTTTTGTGTTGAATGTATTTGCAACAGTAAATGTTATCTAAAATTTTACTTCCTTATCAAGTGTTTAACGAAGTAATATATAAACAAATTTTAATTAAAAAAATTTTCTTATTCATAGTAATGCTATAAAAATATTATTAAAAATATTTTTGGTTTCTTCGGCTATTTTAAATTAGTAATTTACTTTCCAGATGATAATCAATGACATGGTGTATAAAATAGGCCGAAACAATTTTCGTAAATCAAACAGCAAATTTCTTATGTAAGTAAACCATTGCGTATATTTTTCATGTAATAGATATGCACACATGTTGAATGAAAATTAAGAGAAAATTTTAGTTTAATATATGGACGGAAACATTTGAATTCGTTCAAATAATATAACATACTGTTCTATTCAATGAAAATGATGACACTTTTTTAATAGATAAAATATCAAAAGTAAATTAGTAAGCGTATAGAATTTGGAAATCGTTAAATTAATCTGAAAATTTTCTCTTATTTATTCCTGAATAAAATAATAATTTATTTTGGAAAACTTAAGAAGATTTCAAGATATACAACTTTTGATTTAAAAATTTGTGTTTTTTTTGATGCATCATAAATCGAAGATTTTAACTCATTTCCATGTAATATTTTACAGTTTATATAATAACGTTTACAGTTCATACAGGGAAATTTAAAATGCTTATTCGACTTTTGCTATTAAATAATTATTTTTCGTAAGCAAATTGAAGTATGAAAACAAAAATAATAATTATATCTTCTCTATTTTCCGTAAGATAGCATTTGAAAGAATGTTATTGTAGAATATACATTCGCGTATGAAATTAAGGATAAAAAATTCATTTCTCCGTAAACCTCTTCCTTTAAAGTTGTCTTATTATTTAAACAATTTGGTATTTGAAATTATCGATTTCGTTATTTATCATGCTCTGAAATGAAATCTTTTTTCCCCGTTAACAAAACTGGGCTTCACACATACAAATTTACTTATAGATCACCCATGTAAAATCTTAGAGAGAGAACTCTACAATCAAAACTTCTATTTTAATCATGTTGGACAAGGTATTAAATAGAAGTCGAAAGAATAGAATTTAAAAACTACGTTTTCTTATTTAAAATAATACAAAATAATTTCACGCTTCAAATGCTGCCTTCTCTTACGTTAGACCATTTATTTCTTGGCAATGTCCAGACATAGTTTTTTTTCTCACTCTCAAAACCCAAGGAGCATTTAGTATTATAGACCTCGACTTCATTTCTGCTTCCTTTAGACGTGCATTGTCAACCTGAAAAGCATAAGTCACAGAAAAACTTCATAATTTATAATGTAGACATTTCATAATATTTAAGCAACCATCAACCTCATTATTAAATATCAGTGTTTTCTTACCGTAAAATCTGGCGTATAACGCGCACTTTCAACACTAAAAATAAGACCGAAATTTACGGGTGCGCGTTATACGCCGGTACGAAAACGAGAGCTTTAAAAATAAAAAGTTGAGCGTAGAAAAAAAGACTTCTACATATATCAAAGTATTGCTTATTGAAAAGAAATGACATTCTTATGAACTTAAAGGGTTGTAGTTCTCACAGTATACTTTGTTTTTCTAAAGCTTGGAATGATACCTCGAATAAATTACTTCAAAACTTAAGAGCATTGCGCACGTACATTCCAGGTTTCTTCATAAAAAAAGGGGGCTGTACGTTATATGGCGAATATAGCTAAAGACTAAAAATTGCAGCTTGAAAGTACAACTGCGTAGTATAAGCCGGATTTTACGGTATTTACAACAATATCAGCTATTGTTTCAGAAAATCCTGAGATTTTGGGCAGTTCTTCCAAACCATAAAATTGAAGGATTCATTTAAATTCAAAGTCTTCCCACCTAAACACTTTTTTAATAGTTTAAATGAGAGTAAATCCACAAATATGACTTTTATTGTATCCATATAAGCACAACTCTTTCATGTGTCCGTAAAGTATTTTCAAATGACTTTTTCTCTGGTAATTACACCAAGAGGTAGACACCAACCCAGCAGAAGTAATGTATTCATTCGTCATTGCTGAATAAGAATGGTAATAAATGGCCAATATGTGGAGCTTCACACTGTTATTCTCACGTACAGCATTCCTATAATAAGTTATAAATTTGTCTTTTAATTCATATTTCGTGCCTTTTTTTTTCCTCTTGCATCTCTGCATTTGATATTTTCCATTTTGCATCTATGCATCTTTGCAACGACTCATAAGTTCTTAAAAACGAAGTCTGGTACTATTAAACATGATCATTGCTCTCTAGATTATGTGGGACAGTCACGTGGTTTGATTGCATAGAAGAGAAGTAATAGCAAAGAGGAAGTTACATTTCGCATTTATATTTTTATTACATAGGGCGTAACAATGTCGGATTTTGGCACAGTTTGTTTTAAAACACTCCTGATGTTCCAAACTATTTTTTTAAAAAAAAAAATATTTGAGAAAAGTTCAGGTAGATACTAGTTCATGTTATACATTGAATAGTAGCACTGATATTTAATACATTAAACTTCTATAGTTTAATTTTGAAATATTATTACATTTACAGAGAAATAAGTTTTGAAATACACTTTTTATAAAATTTTTAAACAAAAGTATACAAGAGACAATATTGTAAGCAGTCTCCAAAAGAGATTTAAGCATACGCAACGAAGAGTACTAAAACAAAAAAATTATGAAAAACTAGGAGGTCTCCATGCATACCTGACGGTGGACTAACCTCCATTGTACAAGTAATACAGTTGTTCATACCCATTGCTCAAATTGTACATCTATAACCTACATGGATTATGTACTTCTATTTATTTGTTCCTTTTTTCGCAAAATTCTTTCATTTTTTTCAGCTAAATTCATGACTGAAGCGGCATCGTCCAACACTTAATTGATAAAGCCCTCAGATCTTGGTAAACCTGCAGCTCTTACAGCTTTCTGTTAATTTGAGTATTTTTAGTTCTGTTGATTGTTAATAAGTCTTAGTATGAGACAATGCCTTTCATCTCAAGTAACGATTCCTAGTCCAAGCAATCGTTGCGAGATTTTGCTATAATGTACTATAGCGAATGTATTGGCGACATTATATGAAAGGAAACCTATAGTTGTTAATTCAACGCATACGCCACATGCGAAATCGGGGTTGTCAACTTGGTGAATTATCTTGAACGTTGGCATTGAAGTGATAGTGCGTAGTAAATTTATTACAGCATCATGAAAAACGTTTTTGTACAGAAAAAGATAGACAAAATCTATGCATTTTTATAATGAAACAGTAGTAAACATCTGAATTTTGGCGTTGAACTTTTTTCCCTTGAATTTTAAATTACGTTCTCTGGTCATTTTATAAGAAATTTTAAAAGTCGGATATTGGAATTTACACATGAGTTTTTTACATCAAATGTATTTGAAAAAAATAGACCTATATCTGATAATGAAAGACAACTTCCAAATGAATATTGCCCTTTTTCTTAATATTTCTAAAACATGTCTTTTTGAAAGAAATATATAACTAAGAAAATTATTTTAACGTGCCATTTCATTTTATTTACTTCAATAGATTTCTTTTTTAAATCAACAAAAGAAAAATGAAAAAAAAAAAAAAAACATTTCGCCTCTATTTATTCATAACGACAATAGTTTTTGTAAAATTGTATATTACTCAAATATTTACGGAAATGAGACTTCCTTCAGTAATTGTTTTCTACATGTTTTTAAGTCATAAATTATTTTGAGACACATTTACCAACGAACAAAACAAATTATTCCTAACATTAACCATTGAAAAAGAAATGCATAAAAATTGGAACTCGAGATCATTTTTCAAACGAACTTTATCTCATGAATGTTCCATTTTTTTAAGTCTTCGTCTCATAATTCGTCTAGATTGTGAAAAGGTAACAAAAAGAGCTTTCCATTAACTAAAAATGCTTGCAATCAATATTCTACTACTGCATATATGTGATTATTAAATGCCATTTTTAAGTTGATATTTCTTGTTATTAATGATTTTGTAAATTCGAAACCACGAAGAATAATCTCAAAGCAAACAAAGAAAAATGTATAATCTAATCAATACTAATGGAGACAAAAAAAATCTTTTTTCTCTATAGATAACTATTTTTTCTTTTTTTTTCATGCTTCACTCATATAACTTGATTTAAAGGAGCAGAATATCAAAGACAGAAACTGAAATTGAATTAATTGTTAACCTGAAACTTATTCCTTCACCTACCTCTCCCCAAAGTTTTGATTCCATTTGCTTTTATACAGTCTCCTCATATTTTGCGTAAAATGAATGCCATCTGAATTACAATTACAGTAGAATTTCGTTTATCCGAATCAATTGGGGCCGGACACCATTCGGATATCCTAACACCGAATGCGATTCATGCAGTATATGAAACCGAACACTATACGAATATTGAAAATCATCACATACGGGAAACGAGCTTGAAGAAAAAGTAAAATAGATACAAAATGTCGCAATTTTACCTTTATTGTGGAAAATAATCACTTATTTTTCGCTGCAAGGTCTCTGATTCACTTGAGCAGCAGTAGTTGAGTAGGACAGCATTCTTATTATTGTTCATGCCACTCCATAGCTGTCTCTAACACAAAAAACGCGTCAGGATTTGATGGACCCTTGCTACTTTCGTTGTTGTCGTCCTCGTCTTCATCCGTTTCATCGTCCGACAGGGTCGGATTCTTCTTGCACTGAAGTCACAATCTGGTCATCATTTAGCATTTGAAATCCACAGTCTTCTGCATCGCATGCCTTCCAGGTTTTAACATCTTCATCGCATTCTTGAAATCCTGGGATCGATTGGACAAAGTCGGTAATCTCTTCCCTGTAATCGTCATTGAAGTCTTTTTCGCCTTCTAAATTTATAAAATTTGAAAAAAAAAGACGGGTTGGAATGTTTGACGCTCCGGATAATAAACGTTCGGATAAACGACGTTCTACTACATAGTTAATAGTATAGCCAAAAGGAAACAGACATAAAAAAGACAATAAAAGCTAGACCTGATTTCTAAAGAATAATTAAATATGCGTTTGAACAATATGTACTTTACTGTTTCTGCAAATTACAGCAATTTATCTAAATAATACAACTGAAGAGAAATTTGCACGAAATGAAAATAGGTTTGGGTATGCAAATGATTTTAATTGTAAAGGAATCACATCCACTAAGCTTAAGAGAGTCATTTATAAAAAGCCCTCTAAAGGGGCTTTAAAATAAATGTATCTTCGTTTAACTGCTGCAAACGATTAATCAGAAGTCAATATACAGAATGTCATCCTAGAAACTGACAGTTTCCACAGGGCCGCATAATCAGTCTTTGTAAGGGTAGACTTTCGTATATTCCAATCACATCTAGTATGAAATCTAATGGTACAACAATGAAGTTTGTATGGAAGATATGGACCTAAGATGACTCGAAAGGTTAAAACCTCGATAATATACCAAGCAATATGAAACTCCCATGGGATGTTAAAATCATTTTAATACCCGGAATCATTTTCATAGCTATCGTACAGCGATTTCCATGCTTTCCCATGTGCTTAAGTATCTGAAACTCCATAAACTATGCACAATTAATCTTCTGCTCAAGAGTTCTCTTGATGCTCAACCATCGATTCCCCTGAGAGGGTGGATTTTCATATTGAGAATGACAGACCATGGAAAATTAGATAAATCGAAATATATGTTCAATACAAAAACGTAATCATGTTTTAAAAATGTTTAAATGTTTAAATTTTTTAATGTTTTAAATGTTGTGTTTTATCAATATATTCAACGCTTAAATATATTGCAAAAAGTCAGAAAAAAATTTGAATACATTTTAAAATATTGGATACATCACTTTTCTCTGCTTTACTCCTATTTTTAAATTTTGACACTTTGTTGCTTATTACATTTGTGCTTATTACATATTGTGTTTATTACATTTGATATTATATTGTGTTTATTACATTTGATATTATATTGTGTTTATTACATTGGATATTATAACATTTTTATTGTGTTTATTACATTCGATATTATAACAGGTTTATTGTGTTTATTACATTTGATATTATATCATTTTTATTTTATTTATTACATTTGATATTATATAACAAATTTATTGTATCTATTACATTTGATATTATAATATGTTTATTATGTTTGAGATATTATAACATGTTTATTATGAATGAGATATTATATTATGCTTATTACGTTTGATATTATTGTAAATATTTGTTTTTTAATTTTTATATTTCAATACATTTTAAATTTTGAAAACTTATTTTTTAAGATAGAGTTGCTTAGAGAATCATAGAATTTTATATATTTGTTTTAATTCATTATTTTTACAAGATATGTAAGTTACTTTTTTTAGTTTATTATCTTTCATTATATTTTGCTCAATGTAATATTGGTACATTTCTACTTCTTTTAAGATAGGATTAAATTCTATTCATTTATTATTATATCATTTTTTTTTAGTTTTTTATTTTATTTTGTTGATATTCTCCATTAGAATACATATCATTTGAAAAGAATGAAGTTTGGAGGACCATAAAACAAGAGAGAGAGAGAGTTTAAATCCACAATTAAATCTAACCCTCAATATGTATACTGCCCTTGTTGGGTATCTATTATTGTTTTAAAGTTTCTTGGATATAATTGGGCTAATTTATAATGAGAAATTTATTTATTATGTAAGCAGAACATTATTGAGCTCAAGAGTCTTCAAATGAATATCAGGACTTCCTTTAAGAATTTTGAACTGGAAAGTCACTCTTTTAACCCACTATTATCAAAATTTCAAATTTATTTATTATATTGATCCTTCCTTATACATTCGAATTTTTACATGGATTTCATATTGCAGAGATTACATGAATTGAATAGAAGTAAATTCCCTGAAAATTTTGTTTATTTTCACATTAGGTTAGCAAATACTTTAAAGAAGTTAATTTATTTAATGAACAGATAAATTTATATCACAAGCAATTACGATATTTTTAAGTAGAATCAATGGTAATAATATATTTATGTTCCTTTAAAATATATGTTTTGATATTTTTATGAAGCATTGATCATTTAGATTTTTAACTATTGACATCAAATATTTTAAGGAAATTTTCAGGAATAGTATGTAATGATTCCACACACACACAAAAACAGCGAAATAAATCATATTTTAAAATATTTTCAGCGGATTCCATTTCAAGAACTGAAAAAAAACTAATCAACTTTCAAGGATATATTTTTCAAGCTATTAAGTTAAGTGTGGTTTAATGCTCTTAAATGTTTATTGTTCATTGTAAATATCAAAAATATTTCCATTTATCAATATAGTCCTACAATAATAACAAGAATATATGTCATAATTATTGAAAGTATATTTGAATTTTCTTACTTATTTGCATTTTTTCAAAATATAAATTTTGTTAAAGCATGATAAATTAAGTCTATCGCCAAAGAAGTTTAGAAAATGCTAAATATCCAAATATTTGTTGTTGTTGTTATTTTACCGCATCGTAACTTCTTTTTATACATTGTCCTGAATTTAAAATAAATTTCTATTAAAATAAGAACGAAAAACAGTTAAACTCACAGCTAATCATTCACCTATTTTAATATATCATTAAAACTTGATTTTGGTTTGTGGTGACTATATCTTTAAGGACATATGTTACTAAAATATTTTATCATATTATATTTTATCTCTAATGTTCATCAAAGCAGTCTGTACTCCAAGCCATGACAAAACGAGTCTTATTTCAGCATCGATCAGGAGCCAGTGTGTCGTTCGTTCACGTGGTTCTTCGTAAGTCTGCTGAAGTAGATGTCAAAGTATTTATGTGGGAGGTGTGTTGAGTTGTTCTGGTAGGAAGTTTACCCCAACTGACGCATGAAGAGCTGAGGATTCAGCACATATATATGTGCGTGCGTTTGTCTGTCTGTCTGAAATCGGAAAGATTAAATTAATGTGAATTATTATATAATTAAACCATCTAAAATTCTTAGACATTTTTAGCTGAATTGAGATTTAGATAAAGCTTAACTTTTCTTTCAATATTTTTAATTTCACTTGTATATTTAAAATTCCAAACATAGTCAATCTTTTTATGTTTTGTTTCTTAACTGAAAGCACCTTTCTACAATATTCTAAAATTCCAAAAGGTTTAAAAAATTTTGAGTGCTCTGTCTTGTATTTTTCATCGTTTTCTTCATAAAAAGTGCATTAAATAATTCATAATACACAAACATCATAAAAGTCAAAGCATGAATAAGCTCTTTTGAGGAAGTAGATTTCTTTCTGAAGTGCACCTATATTTTTTTCGATCGCTATTGTTGCGACGGGCCTAGAAATTGTACCTAGCAATGAAGAAATAATTTGAAAGCTTCTTGTAGTTTAAGGTACTTCTTTGTTTTTTTCCGACAGAATAAAGTAACACAAAAAAGGGATTTTGTGGCATAATGGAAAATATGCGATCTTTGCAAGGACTTTCCATATATTTAGATTTCCCAAAGGTAGACTTTTTCGAAAATTGAAACCGTTTCCTTTTCAAAGACTCAGACATTGTGAAAGATCCTAAAAAGTGAAATTTGAAAGGTAGACCCTAGCGAGCAATATTCTTTATCGACACGAAATGATTTGTTTTAATACCACGGTTCTAAGCTTTTAGATGAATGAAAATTTTGAAAAATAGATTCATGGGAAAGGATTGTTGTAAATGTATCTATTGTTGTAATTTATCAAGTCAAAAGACATTATGCGATAGGTGTTTTTTTTTAAAAAAATATTGTGTATTTCCTAAGCAGTATGTGGGAGAAATTGTCTTCAGGTTGTCTTAGCGCAATATTAAAGACCCGCTTGGTCACTTAGTTTGAACCCTTTTTCTGTCAAAGTAAGTTTCATAGTAATATTATACCTTCCTCTCTACCTCTCTCTCCTTTCCCTCTACTCTTCTCCCTCCTTTCATCTATCATCCCTCTCCATTCTCTCACTCACCTCCTTCCTTTACTTCTTCTTCCCCCTCTCTCCATCCTCTATCACATTATATCTCCCTATTCTTTCTCTGATCCATCACCTCTATCTCTCCTCTTTCTAATCTACCTCACTTCTCTATATATCTCTTCTCTCCCTCTTCTCTAGGGCTGCGGTAGCCCAGTGGTCAAGGTATAGGATCATGTCATGAGTTCCAGCCCAGTACCACTAAAGACGTGCCCTGTAAGGGAGCGATGCACGTTAAATCTGTCGAGAGCTCAAAAGTCCTCCCGTTGGTGTGGTGTAGTAGTTAGGAGAAGGGGGAGCCAGCTCAGATGTCATCCTCGTCACTTGACCATGGTTCAAAATTAAGAGGTCCGTCACCAAAAGCCTTCGTGTTGCTGAACAGTGTGACGTTAATATTCACTCACTCACTCTCCCTCTTTTCTCTCTATATATCTCTCCTCTCCCTCTTCTCTCTATAAATCTCTCCTCTCTCTATATCTATCTTGTCTCTCTTCTCTCTCTAACCTCCCTCCATTCTTTATATCTCCTATTTCTATCGAACTATCTTACAAGAAACAGTCTATTCCACGGTACTTTTCATTTCAAAGAAGGGATACATTTCCTTTTCTTTTGCGAAACGTGTTCCATAAGTCACATTTCCGTTAATATAATGCCATTGTTCTATGATAAACAGTGAATTATGTGAGTTATAAGGTCACATATATATGTATGAAAATCAGAGCAATTTTTTTCTATAGTGATCTTTAAAATGAGCCCTGAATTATTTGATATTAGTATAAAACAATGCATAAACTATGAAAGTAGAAAGACCAAGATTTTATAGGTAGAATATATATCGCATATCGGAAAAGGAAATGGACTATGACTGTTAAGATATAAAAATGTCGCAGTATTTCTGCAAATGCTTAATAATTCCCATAAATAAATTCTATTAGTTCCCAAGATGCTTCTGGGTAGATTAGAAAATGTTTATAAGTAGTGTTAATTGCAATATAAGTGCTAGAAAACAGGCTTTTTTGGTGTGCCTGTTAAATATATATATATATATATATATATTATTACTTATATACTACACACAAGAATGTTTATAATTTGTAGAAATATAGCGAATTATACAATACAGGTATTCCAGATAAGGACACACATTATACATAATTCCAAATAAGGATTTCTTTTTTAGTAAATATTTAATCATGAATAATAAACTAAACTTAACTCAGTGGTGCAACAGCCACAACAGTTATGTGTTCATATCCATCAAGAAAGTTTTATAGCTACTGGAATAGATAATAATCAGACAAGGCAACTTCAGGAGTATGTGCTGGCTAAGGTAAAGTTTCCTAACCCAACACTGCAATTTTTTATTCAGTGTTCCTTGCTACGTGTAGTCTAGCGTTGTCATGTTAAAGAGTTTCACCCTTTCTGTAGGTCAAAGATGAAAGTTTATTTTGAATTCTTTATTCAAAACATCAAGTTGCGAACAGGAGCGACCACTTTCTTTTTTTTCCATCAACTCATAGTGCACTATACCCTTGCTGTCTCACCTACAACGCAACATAAACTTTTTCTGTTGCATGACATCTTCGGAGGTGGGTGATAGAGACTCTTCTTTGTAAATATATGCTTTTTATAACCACGTGTTTATGCACTATCCATTCTTCATTTTTAGTCACCAAGTGCTCCACAACCGGCTCCATTTTGTGGCGGCAAGATTTAAAAAACCAATCGAAATTCTGTCGATTGAATTTTTTTCGCTTAATTCGTGTGGCACCCAGGCAGAGAGATTGGATACGTAACCAAGCCTTTTAATAACATTCAATGCAGTATTCCGATGAATTTCAGGCTTGAAGCTCATTTTTGTCGAAATTAACGTGGGATTTGTCCTGATAATTTTGCGTACCACTTCGTCGATGACATCTGATGGCCCTCCTGATCTGGGTTCATATTTCAAAAAAATCACTTGAGCGAAATTTCACAAGCTATCCTTGGCATATTTGAGCTGTTACTGTTTCCTCTCCAAACACGTCACACGTCTTCTTGTCTCCATCGTGTTATTCCTTTTTTGGAACTCAA
The DNA here is from genome assembly GCA_019973955.1 of Trichonephila inaurata madagascariensis. Classification (NCBI taxonomy): domain Eukaryota; kingdom Metazoa; phylum Arthropoda; class Arachnida; order Araneae; family Nephilidae; genus Trichonephila; species Trichonephila inaurata. Next base: position 384,020 of record BMAV01019884.1, read on the forward strand.
GCTACATACAATGTATTAAGTGTACGTTTTCTTCACCCATGTTGACAGTTTTACGTTTAAATGCAAAAAATGTGCATAAATCATCAATAGTATACTAATATATATATATATATCTTTAAACCGGTTTCAGTTGAATCAAAATTCTTGTTAAGGATCGACAACACATAGAAGTGCGTGTGTTCAAAAGCAACTGAACTTTTCCTTATACTCAAAATTTTATTTTAATCCACATCGTGCTCTGAAGCACCACGAGGCCTTAAGCGATGAACCTCATAATTTTAAACCATGGCCAAGTGCAGAAGATGGCACATGAGCTTTAACTCTGCCTCCCCCCTCCCACCTCTTCCAACGTACACACCAGGTCAATAGGAGGACTTAAGGCCTCAACAGCTCTGTGACGGATTCTATTCGCGACCTTCTACCCATACTCTTGATAAAAATAATTCTTTAACTGTTTTTTCAGTTTAAAACCGCCTTCTGTAGAAAGAACTTGATTGTATAAAAATCTGAATGCTATTTTAACCCTAGCAAAGTGAGAGTTGTTAGGCTGCTATTCTAATGAGATTTACGAAGTGACTACCGGAAGTCTTGGTGCTCTTGTTAAGGTATCCGACTACGTTTGGAACCGTGATTTTAAAAAGCGTATAAATGGATACTTTTCGTGATATTTAGTGTCACTTAGATTAGAATACATGTATAAAATTGTTTTAAGGACATTTTGACAAAAATTATTTAAATACAATATTTTGCAAAAATTTACTTAGAATAACCTTTTTCAAAATGTTCCTTTATAAAATGCTTTAAAATAATAGTTGTGTGTGTGTGTGTGTGTGTGTGTGTGTGTGTGTGTGTGTGTGTGTGGTGTGTGTGTGTGTGTGTGTGTGTGTGTGTGTGTGTGTGTGTGTGTGTGTGTGTGTGTGTGTGTGTGTGTGTGTGTGTGTGTGTGTGTGTGTGTGTGTGTGTGTGTGTGTGTGTGTGTGTGTGTGTGTGTGTGTGTGTGTGTGTGTGTGTGTGTGTGTGTGTGTGTGTGTGTGTGTGTGTGTGTGTGTGTGTGTGTGTGTGTGTGTGTGTGTGTGTGTGTGTGTGTGTGTGCTTATATAAATTAAAGACTTCTCCAGAGAGTCTGAACTATTTTTATAAAAATTCACATTATTTTCAGAGTTACACCTATTGAAATAATATGTTGCTTTTTTTTTAAAAATTTCTTCCCTCTGTTTTTTCCCGTCAAAACATGGAAAACCCAAATTTTCTAAGTTATATATTTCAAAAATTCCAATTGAGCTTCTGTACAGGCAAAATATTATTATAATAGAAATACTTTTCACAAAAGGAGAATATTTTGAAAATGGGTCATTCTATGTTCATTTTTTGTCAAAATATTGTAAGTAAATAATTTTTTATTATAATAATATTCTTAAAGCAATTTTGTATACATTTTCTGATCTAACTGACACTAAATATCATAAATAGTATCCATTTATACGCTTTTGCAAAATCATGGCTCCGAATGTAGTCGGATACCTTAAGAAGCTCTAGACCGGAATATAAAATCGACCGGGGTGAGGCCTGGCGAATGTTGTTTCATGGGATAACACAGTTAATTGTTTAATTATTTGCCTTAAGAATTTAAGGTAGCCAATTAATTTGACTGCTCCTTCGGCTTATAATCTTCCTTGATAGTAAATTGATGGAACCAAATAAATTTAAATATTTTCATACCAATGTCTGTTCTTTCGCAGTCCTAAACTTCACTTACGACCTTAGGGTTGTGACACAGTTAAAAAAAATGTGCATGGTACACAATAATAAAGTGCATTTATTACGGGCATTGCTACACGACAGATCTTCTGTGGCACCAGGGCTCATACCCATAACTCGACATCAGCCACCGCGAATGAATTATCACTGAATACAACATCATCTTTCTTTCAGTTTTAATAATTAAGTTATATGCATTATGAGATCAAATTTATTTAAATATGATATTTCATATCTTGATAATCAGCACGATTATATTTGTAAAGAAATCAAAATGTTTTAAGAATTGTGGTTTGATTTCATGCAATTAGTAAACCAGATTTCTTTTTAAATAAGAAATTTGTATTTAGGTTAAGCCACTATAATAATAAATCAGTAATATATTCATTAAATTTTATAATATATATTTTTACACTTCAAATAAATTAGAAAATTAGATTATGTTTCTTTAATAGTAATTGCTTTCTTCACAGCTTAGAATTAAAATTTCTTCATGGTCAAATTAATAAATTATGTTTTTACCCTTGGTATTCAAATATATTTAGAAATACCATAGAATAGATTAACAAATGGATTTTATAGTTAAAATGTAATGAAATACGTGAATAAAGATATAGGATGGAAAATAATACAGAATATTTCACAATTATATCATGTAGTTATGGAATTAATTATTTAAAATTTTGATTGGCCATTTTTTAATAAATTTGCAATGATTCAATGATCATCATTCATATCAGATTTTCAATGATTGAAAAATTGAAAGCACTACTTATTGTGTGTGCGTTTTAAAGTTAAATTTTGAAGCAGTGGAATGTATTTAATATACCGATATAAATAATTTTATACTTCCTTACTTTTAGGTGGTAGTTTTACAGTTTGTCATAGAACATAAATTTTTCTAAGAGTTTAATTAAAAATATTTTAAATTTTGAGACAAATTTTTGTTCTGAATTAAATTTATATATATATATATATATATATATATATTAATCAAGCAGAGAACATTTTTGAAAAATTATACTTGCCTAAGTTGAGTTTATTACTTTAAATGCCAATAAACTTAGACTTGGGTAAGAGTTATCAATTGAAGAATTAATTACAATCTCCAAGTCTCTTAAAATGTAACAAAAGAAAGTAGCTAATTTTCCTTATCAGTAACTCGAAAAGAAAAAATTTCCTTGAAATTCCACGATAGAAAATAGTCCTCCAAAAATAAAAAAATCATCTAACCTAAGCCTATACATAGCTTCTAAATTTCGGCAGTAGTTAAACTATATCGGAATTAACTTTTTATACCAGTTTACACTTTGGTAGTTTTCACTCTCCAACATTCTGCCGTTTCGTTAAAAAAAAAAACTACATTACGTATGACTACATTAAGAGAAAGCACTTTGTGGAAAAAATTGCGAAGAAAAAATAAATTTTCATTTGGATGAAAATTGTTTTAAATCAGTATGAATTCTTTAGTCTTTTAATATTGGATCAAAATTTGAATCTTGTGCCTAAAAACGATCAACAATTACTCACTTACTCTAAAGTCTTGAGCAATTGGACAATATATTTAGAAATTTAGTTAATTTTACAAAAGAATTGTTCCCATTTTTTTAATTATAAAGTCAATAATTTTTGTTCAAATGTAGAGTTTATTTTATTTGAAATATGGTAACCTTGTTTAACGTAAAATATCAAATATCAATAATAAAATATCTATGTGTAATCTTTTCAAAATAAATTAAAAGTAGCAATAAGTGAATGTCTTTAACTGAAACAAAAATCAGAAAATTATATAAGATCTCTTGTATAATGTACTTTCACATTCATATTAACAAACTATATTTGGTGAAATACTATATAAATACCCTACTATTTAATAAAAGTTTAATACAAACAACAACTACCATTGTAATTTAAACTATAGGAATTAAAGCATAAATATAGAAATAAATCTTATGATAAAAATTCTTTGTTGATAACTTATTGCATAATATTTTACGATAATATGTAATTGAAATAGATTAATGCTTTGACAGTGAAGTATTTATGTTGCCGCTATTTAAAAAAAATTAACTTAGATTTTTGTGTATGTCCCTTTACGTAATACAACCCTAATTTTGATTAAAATTCTCCGCTAATTTTCCTTATTTATTTTATGTTAAAACATAAGTCTAGAAAGTGAGAAGTAATTGCACGTATATATCATGTCTTTTTTTTTTTAATTTTCAATTTTTGGTTTTACAAAATTTGAACTTCTGGTCTTCTTCTGATTTATAGCTAGAATTATCTCTGTTATAATACAATAAAATCAAGATTCTTTAAAGTTTAATCATTTACTGAAACTTGTTTCTGTATTTTATTGGGTATTATTTGATGAAACAACATATTATCCTTAAATTATACCACTGGATAATGTTATTTTCTGGATTAAAATAGAACTTGAAGTTTTTATTCTTTAATGCATTGAATTTAGTAAATATTTTTCAAACTTCTTTGAAAAATATTTTATAGTGTTCTTACATTTTACATTGTAGTCTACAATTTAATGTAACCAAAAATCGATTTCTTTAAAAGGAAAAAATGCACTTTTACCATCTTTTACGTAAATAAATGAAAATCTTCGATTTTTATTAATTTCCTCGTTATTTAAGAAAGCATTAAATCGAGATACTAGGGAATACGATAGTTGGCTTTAATCCAAATTGAAAAAAACACAAAGCTTTTTTGTTTCATATTTATTGATTATTCCACTTTTCATACTTCTTTGTCTTAGAAAATATTACGAATAGTTTTACAACTCATTTATTTCGAAAAGCATTATGCTCGTGCTAATTTTATACCACAAATGGGAGCTACTTTAGTGTTTTTATTTTGTATCATCGGGTAGTTTTTCAGGAATTACATCTATAATTGGTAATATCTTTGTAATCTAATATGTATAATATGACATTAGATTATGTAAATATTACTTATAATGCTAGGCATTTTTTTTTCCTTTTTCGATCTCCATATCTAAAAAACTTTATTCCCCTTCAGCTAAGTAAAAAGACCACCCAAAAAATTCAGATAAAAACCAAACATTTTTTTCTCACGCATCGTGACTGTATATAGCTCAGACCTCTGTACAGAGGCTCAACTATGAATTTTGAAAATTTCACATTATTTTCAGTTACAACTCATTGAAATAATTATCGGTGTTTTTTTCTTAAAATTTCTCCCCTCTCTTGTCGTAAGACATGGATAAACCCACTTCTAAGTTATATATTTCAAAAATTCTAGTTGAGCCTCTGCACAGTGGTCTGAGCTATATACAGGCAAAATATTATTATAATAGAAGCATTTTTCACAAAAGGAGAATATTTTGAAAATGGGTCATTCTATGTTCATTTTTAGTCAAAATATTGTACTAAAATAATTTTTTATTGTAATACTATTCTTAAAACAGCATTACATTTTCTAATCTAAGTGACACTAAATATCATAAATATTATCCATTTAGACGCTTTTGCAAAATCACGATTCCGAACGTAGTCGGATACCGTAAGTCTTACATAGCGTTTTACTGTTTGGGTGTTACGAGGAAGCTTTGAAAATTTGTTTCTGAAACATTTATTTCACTGTAACTTTGAAGGATATATAACACGATCTCAACTGTAGCTCGATCCAAGATTCCATAATGATATAATTTTTAATGACGATTCTCATTTGCTGTGTGATTAATGTTCTTTTTTACTGTTCTTTGATTAATGTCATTTCAAAAGCTTCAAGTTCTCAACGTTACTATCAGTATCTGAGATATCAGAGTCAATACACATTTATATTTGTTTGGTTTCAGTATACAACCTGTTTAGTTAATCTCCAAAAATAATAGTTAGTCGATGGTAAATCGAAATGCTTTGATTCCCCTGACACCATTTGCTATTTGACTTTTTTTCCTTCAATACACTTTGCAATACTTTTAGTTACTTTAATTTCCTGCAAATCTATCTAGCTTTCTCAATCCATTTTTTTTTTCGAGAACATAAAAGTCAACTAAGTTTAAGGAATTCGGTTTCATTTATCATAATGACGATTAATTGAAATCTTACATGAAAACAAATTATATTTTGTTATAAATGTAGCCTACGCAAACAGAACATTTATATACAGCTAAATCAAAAAGTGCAGAATATTCACTTTTCAGTACGTCATCTTTTTTTGTAAATAATTTTTTTTTATTTTGCGATGGTAGTACTATTTTAAATTTATAATAGATATGATGATACTTACTAAATATCTGAATTATCCTTCACTCGAAAACCACAGCAATAGAAACTTTTAATACAAATATTTTATTTTTAACCACCTTTTCAGCTACTTCTTAAAAACTCGCACATTTGTTGGTGGAGAGTTGGAACGTCTCATATAATAGGTTTCAGTTCTATTCATGCTAATCATGTGAAACAAAGCTACGCATCTTGCACGTGAACTGCTGCGAGACATTACACGTTCAACTTTCAGTTCCTGTATCATTCCGAATTTTCAGGGAAATATAGTTTCAAAGATCATTACCTTCAATAAAATATAAATAGGAAATGAAAAACGTATTCCTATTAAGGTTTGTTCATTAAAGGTAAAAAAGTAAATGTGAAAAAAAATGTATAAAATATAAATTTTTCTTAAAAAAATGTGGTTTTTTGAGATTTTTACATGAAAAATAAATATTTTCAATTTACAAGCTTTATCTTCTTCTTACTGAACTAAATATGCTATTGGTTATCCAATAAACAGCATCATGGGTCAGGGATCGAAATAGAATCTTAGATCGAACTTAGTTTTTCTTAGATATTATAAAGAAGTAAATACCTCGAAGATACAGATTTCGAAAATAATCGTATGAAAAAAAGTTAGAGGAAAAAAGAATTCTGATTTTTTATATAAAATATTATTGGATATTAAGATGAGACAAAAACACACCAATTTCTATTAAGACTTTGATACATTCGCATTTGAAGAATCACAGTATTGCACTCGTGCAAACATAGTATAATATACGATATTTGTCAGAGAAACCTTGTCCTTTTTTTTTAAGTATCCGACTACTTCAAACCTATTTTTTAAGCGTTAAATGGGTTATTGATGATATTTAGTGCTCTTTAAATTAGAAGTATATAAAATTGTTTTGAGAAAGAATTAAAAAAAAATTTTTAAGAAATATTTTTACAACAAAAGAAAATAAATTACCCCTTTTAAAAAATTTTTTTTGTGAAAATGTTTATTATAATAAAAAATTTTGCCTGTTAAGATCAGATCGTGGGTCAACTAGAATTTTGAAATATATAACTTAGAAGTGGATTTATCCTTTTTTTAGACAACAGAGGGGGGAAATTTTAAGAAAAGAACACCGATAATTATTTCAATGGGTTGTAAAACGGGTAATGGGAATTTTTCAAAATTCTAGTTGAGCCTTGTACAGAGGTTTCAGCATATACATCAAAATATTTTATTATAAAAGAAGATTTTTCCAAAAGGGAAATTTAAAAAGGTTATTCTAATTTTTTTGCCTATTGTATTTAAATAAATTTTTTTATCGAAATGTCCTTTAAAAAAATTTTATACGTGTTCAATCTAGGAACAAATATCCTGAAAATTATCCATTTATGGGTTTTAAAAACACGGTTCCGAACGTAGCGGATACACACCCTTTAAATATAATTTTTCCTTTAAAATTCCCCTTAAACTAAATTTTTTTAAGCTTCCCAAATTTCTTTCGATAAGAATTATAATAGTTTTCTGTTCCACGGACATTTCAAGAATTTTTTATACATTTCAAGGACTAAAATTGTTTGCATAAATTAGTTAAATATATCGCCGACTAATTAACATTTTTCCAATTAATTTATGAAATAAAATTTAGATGAATTAAAACTAAGCAGACCTATTTCAAAAAAAATTAGAAATCGTAATTTTAAAAAATATTGGGTTTTGTTATATCAAAACGCTTTATTACCTTAAAAATATTGAGAAAAATTGAAGAAACATAATAAGTAGTAAAAACAATAGCTATCCCAATAAAAATATTATCTCTGCCTGTAAGTACATGAAATATCTACCACAGAAACTCTGTCATGCTCCATAGAGAAAACTTTCCGTACATTCTCATTAAAGAAAAACTGGAAGAAAATTTTAATTTTCAAAATAATAAAAGAGGAATTCCGATTCATTATCAAAAGACCCAATTATACACAACTAATTTATTTTTGCCAATATAATAGAATCCCAAAAAAGAGATTTCTTAATAAATTATTCAAAATATAAGTATTCTTTTTTTAAATCAACTAATTTACAAAAGCCTTTGAAAGTCATTTTAGTCGAATAGATTCCTTTTGTTAATGAGCTCTAGACAAGTGCATCAAAAGAATTGATGCAAATTCGCATAGAATTGTGCGGCAATTCAACAACCAGTAAATGAAGACCATTTTATAACCAGAAAGTAATTGGAAATGTTAAATTAACGATAAACAATGACAATTTTATAATGGAAGTTATTGTCCCTTCTCAATAACAATAATTAAAATAATGATTACTTACACGCAATCATTATGAAAATACTAAAGATTAGCTTTTATGCGTTGTTTATTTAAAAGAGTAATTAATCAGAGAAATGAAATGTCATTAAAAATATAATACGCACGCGTCCTCAGAGTTTTTTATGAAGGGGTTTGGAAGAGAATAACAAAAAGAAAAAGAAAGAAAGCTCCGAAACTCATTTTCTTCTTGATAACAATTTTTTTTCTCCATGAATTCTATATCAAATAAAAGTTTCTTGAGTAATGCTAAGATTCTTTTTAAATTTTAATGAGAAATGACTGATAATTAATCTTTAAATTTTTAAAACATAGAAAATTCCGTAACAGAAATACAGTAAAAAAATTTTCATTTGTTTTTGACAGAGAATTTTGGACTTATTTTCGTTAACTTGATATAGTAACTATTTTTTTAAGTGTGGCGCGCTATTCTAGGGAAGGGGCTTATAATAATTTTTAAAGGGAGCGAGCACATATTATAAGTAAAAGTTTTTAAAAAAACATTAATTTACTGATAGGAAGCAAAATAAAATACATTTTGACATGATAAAAAATGAAACACACGTTGCATATTTATAATAAACTGTTTCAATTTAAAAATTAGAAAGGAAAAGTAACATAACACTTATTGTATTACTTAAAATTAAATTACTCAACATACCTATTACTTAACAGTAACATATACAAAATTTCATACTGATCTTGATAATTTGTACGGTTTATAATTAAGGTCGAATTGTAGCTTTACATCCAAGTACGTTATTGTTGCGTTCAATACATTGTTATTGTATGGGGGGGAGCGAACAAAATTATGATTGAAAATGGGTTTACAAATATTAAAAGTTTGAGAAGCACTGTTATAAGTATAATTTTAACAAGTACTTGAAGAATTTAAAAAAAGGTTTTTCAGTTCATTTTCAAGTAAGCGTATGAGAACTGACCAGGATTCGTAAAAAGGTATTAAGAGGACAATATATTTTTATGGCCTATGCATAATTCTCAATTTTATAGGAATGAAAAAAATAAGGCATTTCTTGAAAAAACAGAAAGTAGATACCCCTCCCCCATATTTTTGAATCCTATGTTATCAGTGTCAAATAACTGCAGTATAAAATAACTTCAAAGTCAACAACACATAGATTTCTATGTGCTATATTGAAGATAATTTCCCCTTTCAGGTTCATTTTATTTCTAGTTTATGGTTCAAAAAACGTAAACATCTTTATGAATATTTTCAAACATACATATCTTTTTAAGCATAATAGCACCATTCGCATACAAAATTTCCTAAAAGTTACCATAAAAATAATCTATTTAAATAAATATGTTATTGACCAGTATATATAATTTTGACTTTTTGTACAACAGAAATCATAGTTTTAGAATCAATTTACACTAACTATAAATATAAAGCTTAAAATACCTGGACTTTATCTTTAATTACACATTTTATTTACATCTTTTGCATTTACATAAACGATTATGAAATTATTAATCAAAATTTGATCGTGTATGATAAATTCGAAAGCTGAGTACCGCCCATAGCCCAACAATGCAATCTGGACTGTAGAATCTTATTTCTCTTCTTACCTTCACTGCCTCTTTGAGTTGCAAATAAGGCACAATCGTCATGCATTAGTTTTCTTTTCTGTTGGAGGAGTGTGTCAAAGTGTCTTTCAGACAAGCGTGTTGGGCGTGCTCAGCAGAAGAGTGTCCTCTTTTAGCAGATCATTCCACCGAGTGGTACTTTTCAATTACTCAAAACCATAAAAAGCACATGTGATTCGGAAAAGACTGATTGCTCAGTGTTTAATTCTCACAGTGCCCGAGTTACACTCGGGATGAGCCAGGATTATATGTTTTGCCTGCCCGAACTCTGAAAAGCCGGGAAAGGTTTAAATTTACATTACTGAGTCTATCATCTCGAGTGCTTCAGAGAAAAATATTGTGCACAGAACTGAACAAGATCCAATTCACTTTATTTTACACTTTATTTGAATATGTGTTCAGAAAACGAAACTTAATTTATGTTGTTGTTGTTGTTTCTAATGCCACCTGTCTGTGACATAGTCAGATAGAGGCCCACGAAATTCATTCAAGGGGCTAGATGTACGCCTGTCGTTGGCCTTAAGCACCATACAGGTGACACTACGAATTGCTCGGAGAAATTCCCGAAGGAACGATAGAGGGCGACACCACCGATCTCCACCTCCACAATTTAGGCATGGAACTGAAGGGGAGGGAAATATTCTCCATTCCCTTGCACTCGTGATTCATCCCACAAGACTTTGGACCCACTGATTTAATGAGCACATACTCCGTGTGTACTCGGAGGGTATTTGGTGACATAGGGCACCAAACCCAGGCCTTCCGGTCTGGAGTCCGATGCTCCAACCACTAAGCTATCCACGGCCCTCCCCTATTTATGTTGAAAGAGAAAGTAAGTATAAAATATAATATATCACCATAATATCTACACTGATAAAAGTATATATTTGCGTATGTACGATGTAGCATAAAAATGGAGACCCAGCCGTGTGAATTTTAGGGCACTGTAACTGTGGATGATAATTATTTGCAAAGATAAATTTTTAAAATTCCCTTTCGAATTTTTTAAAACTTAATTTTGAAGTGATTCCTAATATTACCTCAGGTCCTATGACAAGATTAAACTTCATGTCTATTTCTGAAAGATTAATTAGGGTTTGTGTAGTCTCTTTCAGACAGTTTTAAGCAACTTAAATTGAATTATATAATTTCATTTTCAGTTTAAGTGTTTCTGATGTTTACTATTTTGTACCTATTTAATCTTTCTCCAATAATCCTAAATAAATTGATTTAATAAATATTTTTTCTGAGAAAAGCAATTTTATCTGCTTAAGATAATTCTTTGCTTGAAGTAAACAGTTACTTTAGTGATTTATTTTTTAATTAATATATTTTCTGATAGATTTTTACTTGATCAGAACTTTTTATGTTAGTTTCATTAAAATTAGTCTTTATTTTATCCGTTTGAAACAGCTTTTTGACTGAAACATGTTACTTTTTTTATTTCATTGTGAGGTTGCTTCATATTTGTTTGTATTTAAGATTATTTTATGAGCTGTTTTTTTCCTAGAAATATTGCACTGATTTGGAGTAGTACCTGTTGGTTGCTTTGATGCTACATGATTTTTAATTCATTTTTCTATTTAAGGCTACTTTTAATATATACATATATATTGAGTGTCCCGAATCGTTTGTGATAGTATTTCACACCGCTCCATTTATTTCATGTGTTTTGAAAAAGTTTTTTATTTTTTAGATTAACTTTGTAATTTCTTGTTCAATTTAAGTCAACATTTGCGATTAATTTATGAACTGAATTAACTTGTTTAAGTGTTTTATGTTTTTATTCCTTATTTGCAAATATTTCTTCTACAACTTTGCGGTGTTCATTAATGCATGTTGATCGTTATACGTTTTACCTAATTTGTACTAAATAATGACACAAGAGCTTGAGGTCTTAAAATTTGGGAATCCTAGATTCCTTAGCAAATGCAAATTTATGACACTAATTTATTTATCCTAGTGCAATTTATGGCAATAATTCTTGCCTTTTTACTTCCTTACTTAGTTGGTTCAGGCAACATACAACCCAGCTTTGGTGTACAGTAAGCTGTTGTCAATTACATCACCAGTGATTAGTATAGGTTTAAGGAAGTTGCCCTCACAACATGGTGAATGGAACAACCTACCTTTCAATTGATTGATTGATTGCTTGATTATTAACGTCGCACTGTTTAGCTACACGAGGGCTTTTGGCGACGGACCACGTAATTTTGAACCATGGTCAAGTGACGTGGATGACACCTGAGCTGGCACCCCCCTCTCCTATCTACCACACCACACCAACGGGAGGACGTTTCAGCTCTCGACAGATTTAACGTGCATCGCTGCTCTACACGGCGGGTCTTTAGTGGTAACGGGCTCGAACTCGTGACAAGGTAAGCCACGGTCCGATAACCTACCTTTCAAGAACTACAGATTAAATGATACTGCTAAGGACTATTACTATTATACTATCATAAATTTTTACCTTTTAAATAAATGTTTCTTTAGATAATAATTTAAATCAATATATTTAATATAAAGTTTAACTTGATTTGAGAAGGACGTTGTGGGTCACTACTATTCTGTTTGAAAGTAGTTATTCAACCTACTAGATAATAAAGATTGCAGTATTAATTGATTATAATATTTAAAGTTATAAGCATCAAAAATTAAAATTACATTCGAAAAGGGGAAAAT
>BMAV01019884.1:397430-431216 GCA_019973955.1 Trichonephila inaurata madagascariensis
TTTGTCAAAATGTCCTTAAAACAATTTTATACATGTATTCTAATCTAAGTGACACTAAATATCATGAAAATTATCTATTTATGCACTTTTTTTAAATCACGGTTCCGAAAGTAGTCGGATACCTTAAGAAAATATTTGAACAAGTATGATAGAAATACAATGTACTTCATTAACTCATCATGTTGCGACCTGGAGATCGTGGGAATAAGAGGATTCTGATCTTAGAAATAGATGTGCTTATTTTATAAACACTTTATGAATGATATACAAATTTATTGCTTAACCTTTGGAGCAATCTTAATTCTTAATTCTTAATCTAGTTTTTAAGATTATTCAAAATTACATAACTGAAGTCGAAGCTCCTTATACCAGTTCTTTCACGAAACAGGATAGCTCGGTACAGCTCGAATGCTATTTCCTTCTACAACTCCCATTGAATTCCAAGATGAATATTTATTTCAGGCTGCGCGACTTCCCAGTCACTATTTGCTTTTTATTATTCCGAGATTTCATGATTAACCCCACACATCCCAACGTTAGGGTTTAAATAGCATTTTCAATTGCATAAAATCAAGTCTTCTCTACCGAGAAAGCGGTTTTTAGACTAAAATCACAATTAAAGAATAGTTTCCCAAAGAGGATTAATTGAAGAACTATATATATATAAATAGAACCTGTTACAAGTATAGCCCCCAAAGCATCATGTAACAAAAAAAACTCTTTTAATCATTATGTAATTTGAGAAAGATTCCTTGTCGGAGAAAATTAAAATTATGAATTTTTTGCATTTTTCCCCTAAAATCATGTTTGAAAAATTCGAAAAAAGGATAATTTCAAATTATTTAGTGAAATTATAACTACCATAATTTTTATTTACGATATGTATTACAATTTTTTTAAAGTTATTGAACCTGAAGAGTTATTTTTTTAAAATTATTAGTCAGCTATTCTTAACATGCTAATTGTAGCAGAGGAATAAAATATTATCCCTTTTGACCAAATCATACTATACTAACACTACATTATTTTTTTGAAAATTTTGATAATAGTTTAATTATTTTCTTGCATCTACTTTAGTCACGTTTTCCCCAGCAGCAACCCTTTCCCAACATTCGTCTCCCAGAATGCACTAGATTAAGATAATGGGGACCATAGAAAGTATGATCAAAGTTACCAAATTGGTGACAAATTTAGCGAATAATATGATGTCGCCAAGGAATCATCAAAAACTCGCGTTTCTCAAACGGCAGGGTGCGCCTCCTAGGGGGTGTGATGACTATGTAAGGGGTGCGCGAGCATATTAAAAAAATTGGCAGTTATAGAGATTGCCGATAGAAGTGAAAACTTAGATCTTTTAGAATTAAAATTTGAAATTTCATAATGTTTGAATTAAAATTATCCACATCAATCTGGTTTTCACAGCTATTGACACTCCGAGCAACAATTATATGCATGTTCATCATTTTTTATTATTCAAATATATTACCGGTTATACAAGATCATGACAATTTATAAATACTAATATTTTTTAAGATAAATATTTATTTTTTATCTTAAAAGTATTAGTATATTTATTTAGTACTCACTATTGTACTACACAATGATTCTTCAATTAAACGATTCAAAGAATAATTAAACAAAAACACTATTTCAACAATGCACAGTATATACACATTGAACTTTTCACTAAATCTATTTAATTTCACTTATAAGCTATACACAGTACTATGCGTCAGCTGTATAGCGACAGATATACTGCTTTAAGCATGTCGGTGACACGAACGCACGAGATTTCGCCCATCCAAAAAGTGTCTAATGCGCACAGCAACTGCACGTGCGCCAATTATGAGCATGTTGGTGATGCGAACCCATAAGATTTTTCCCTACCAAAAAGTGCCCAACGCGGCTAAAGAAGTTTTCACTTCAAAAACCATAAAAAAGAAAGAGTATTTATTTACTCAATATTAATTTACTCAAATATTAATATTACTAGAATATTAATTTACTCAAATTAAACAATCAAAATACATTCTGACATGATAAAAAAAAAATTCACATTTACACAGACAATAAATTTATAAATGTATCAGTACTGCACAGTATATCTTAAAATTAATTTAACAATACTATAAAACAAGTTTAATAATTACCTTTGATAACAAGGGTAATTATTAAACTATTTTATTAATTATTAAACTAGTACTAAATTATGTACAAAAATTAACACTCTTTTTGATAATTTGTACGGTTTATATTGAATCCATTAATGCAGATAAAAAGTTACTGTATTCATTCCCCAATGCCACTGTTTTCCACGTAAGCACGCGTATGTCATGTATTGAAGGAGCAGAGGAGAAAAAGAATTAATAAGCAAATCCTCTGGAATAAGTAAATTTTTCGAAAATACTATCAAGGTTCTTTTATTGTAATCTAAAGCCTTCGGAATAATTTTATGGATAGCAGTGCACAGAAGAGATCGTAATTCGGAAAGAAATATATATACGTTCGGGGCAATCAAGACTTTGGCTGCTCGAGACGTTTATATACGCCGGTGGCACATCTGAGTTTAAAGTCGCTTTGTAGATTTAGCATTGAAGTTTAGTAATTTTGAATTCAATACATTGTTATTGTAAGGAAGGAGGACGCGATGAAAATTATGATTGAATATTGGGTCGCAAATGTGGAAAGTTTGAAAAGCACTGATCTAAAACAGTTATCCTCAAACCCCGGTCCATGGATCAGATGGTGCCGGGCCGCCTAAAGAATATTAAACTATTACCATTTTATTTAAAGTGGTGCATTTCTCTCTGGAATTTGCGCAACTTTCCACGGAAATCCCTTTATATTCCACGTTAAATCACTTTTATTCATTTTTGGTGTAACTATATTTTATTCTGAAGATATATTTAAATGTAACTAAATTAAAATTGTTAAATCAAAAGAATCTAAAATATAAACAATCAACGTGTCCCACCCTCAGCGGGCCGCGGTAAAATTATCAAACGTTGACCGGACCGCAGCGATAAAAATTTTGCGGAGCACTGATTTAAAAGATCCCAGAGCCAACCTCTTTAGAAAATTCTAGGGTGCTATATAAAAGTGGGTAGAGTCCAGAAGGAAGTGCAGTCGAGATCCGATTCTGTTTGTGTATTAACTGCGATAAGAAAGATAATTTTTCTGTCTAAGTTCCTGCTAGTTGAACTATCCTAGAAAGTCGTTTCTGGAGTTTTGTAAGGCTTGTTTATGACGAGTGCGGTTTCACTTCTCTAAATAATCCTTTATAATATTTCTTTGTGTATATACGTTTATTTATCTTCTTTTAAGCATTTGTTCGTTCTCTTTCATTATAATATATAAAGCCTTTATATTTTTCAAACAATTGAAGTCGTCATCTGCTTTTTCAACAAGAAAATCTGTAAAACAAGATTCATAAATGAAAGATTGGAAATTAAAAAATGCAAATAATTATCAATTTTACATTCATTTATAATTTTACTCTGCAGAACATCAGTTTCTTAGTGCAGAAAAGTTACCCTTTTTCACATACAAATATAAACTTGATGTCACAACACTTCTTGTCACATTTTGGTCCCCCACGTAATGTAATTTATCAAACCTTCCTTGAAGTTTAAAATTGGAATTCTATCCGATGAATAAAAGTTTTCTTTATATTCCAAACACAAAACGTGATAAAATATCGAAAAAAATAAAACCACCATCTTCAGAAAAATTGATCCCACTCACTTTTTAAGGTATTTTCTCTTTCTGAAAATATCTGCATTTAAATGACATTGAATAAAAAAGGAAACAAGAGGAATTTCTTTCCGAAAGAATTCGAGTTCTGATATGAATATGAAGACATAGCTCGATATGTTTCATTCAGGTGTCTTTTTCCCTCAAAATAGATGACTTTTTCCTTTTTCTTTACATTTTTAGGGTCCGAAGAAAAAGTATGAAATAAAGAGGGAAGCAAGTATAGTAGACGTATTATATGGATTATAGAAAATATTGAAGCGCAATTTCTAACTGTAAAGTTTTCTGTAATGTATTAAAAAGATCATATCAGTAATTTAAGAACCACGTGTGCATTTTACATGTATATAGCACACAGTCAGGAAGATTCATAAGTGTTCTCGAATTTACATCAAGAAGGTAAAGAAATAAGAACAAATCCTATAAAATTTATTATTTGAAGTACGTTCCATTAAGTTCTATATCGTTAAGCCAACCCCATGCTTTTAACTCTCGGTTGATTTCGAAGTAAAAATATCATAATTACTTTTCTCGATGTTATTCACATTACGGATTTGCCGCCTGAGCAGGAAATAAGTCAGGGACCGGAGAAAATGGAAAATTCGGTTTATAGGAAGCAACACTTCTATACCTTCGTGTTCCTATAGATCAAGGTTGGCGAACCAGTGGCACGTGACACAATGTTTTTGCCACGCCAGTGATCAAAAAGGTTTGCATTTTAATTCAAAACTTCAAAGTTCACTATAAAGTATCACGAACAAACGTGAGTGATCGGTCGCGGGGCGGCGGGGAGCACATTCGTTTGTTATTGTCTTGCCTTAGTTACGTCGTAGACTACGATTGCTTATGATGTAAAGTCTGTCTACGCATATCATAGTCAATAACATTGACACAAACGTATTTTAAAGTTTATCTGTGTTATATTTATGATTTTCAACTGCTATTTAACATTGCTAGTTCAGCAAAAGAAAAAAAAGGCGAGATAGTAAGTGTAACAGAGAATTTAAAATTTGGTGGACCGAGAAACATGACATTATTAGTAAAAGCGACAAAGCTGTGTGTGTTTTATGTTCCTAAATAGTGGTTTGCAGAACATCGTCTGTAAAACGGTATTTTTAAACAAATCACAAACCCTTTTGTCAAAAAAAGTGAGCTACAGCAAAAATAATGAATTGCTTTGAAAACGTTTGGCAGATGATTCCAATTCAGCATGCATTCTACTAAAAGCAACACATCTTACGAACTTAATATAAATTATTTATCGTCCAATCTGCAACAACAGAAGTTACACTAATGTTACTTTAATTTGAATAACACAAATAACTAAAACATTTATAACTATACAGTGAAAAAGGTGTTTTTAATAAATAGAGTTTTGTGTTGTTAATACTTAGTTTTATTATTTTCCCAATAATTACAAGTCAAAATTATTTGACGGCATATCTATACCTCATTAAACATTTCTTTAGAAAAAATGGCACGTTGATCCATAAAGGTTCGCCACCCCTGCTATAGACAGTTTGTGTTGGAATGCAAACCTACTGCTGGACTGTGTGCTTTCCGTTGATTAACCCCTTCCAGGTTCATTTTATTTCTAAATTATGGATTAAAAAATGTTAATTTTTTATACATATTTTCAAATATACATATTATTTTAAACATAATAGCAACATTCGCATACAAAATATCCTAAAAATTAAAGTAAAGGAACCTATTTAAGTAAATGAGTAATTTACCTGTAAAGATGTTTTTCTGTACATCAGAAATCTTTGGACTTTAGAGTCCATGCACACTAACTAAAAATATAAGGCTTAGAATAAATAGCTTTTATCTTGAATTGTTAATTTTACTGACATATTTTGCATTTACATAAATGATTATGAAATTAATAATCAAAATTGGATTATATATGAAAAATTCGAAAACACAATAATGCATTTAACCCAACATCACAATCTGGGTGGTAGAACCTTGCTTCTCTTCTTACCTTCTTCCCTTTATTGTCGCTCTCCGAGAAGCAAATAATACACAATCGTGTTGGATTAGTTTACTTCTCTGTTGAGGGAAAGTTGTCAACAAAGTGTCTTTCAGACAAACGTGAAGGATGACCTATTTTTGCACAAAGTTCCACAGGGTGGTACTTTTTAGTTTTTCGAAACCATAAAAAGCACATGTGAAATAATTCCGGAAAGACTTGTCGCGCGCGCGCATACGGAGTAAATTTTCTTAGTTACCAAGCTACACTCGGAGAGGACTAGGACGGTACATTTTGCCTGCCTGAGCTCAGCCCGGGAAAAATCAGGAAAAGTTTAACCTTTTGTCTGTCATTCCCAAGATTATCTCAGACATTGCCCTAGTGCTCCAAAACGTCACGTCTGAGTTTTATATGGGGTAATTTTTTTTTACTGCATCTTATTGTTATACTCGAATACATATTGGTAGAAGTTTATTTCGGCTTCACCTCTTTATTAAATCCGTATCTACATCGATAAAAGTTAATTTGCGCTTAGTTCAACAGAAGTTGTTTGATTAACAGTATTATGATACTTTCATGATCAACTTCAAAAATAAAAAAATGAATATACAGTAGAACATATTTTTGTACTGTCTCTTTTTTCATGCAGTTTATGAATTTCTACGGTTTTAACGCCAATGTAATGTGTGTTTCCTATCAGTGTACATAATGCTCTCCAAGACTCTCTGTTAATTAGTTATAAACGTTCTCTCGACAATGCACGTTTCACTGCTTTCTCGCAAGGCAATAGCAGCACGCACTTGAATGAAGATGAAACCTTTAATGAGACAGTGGCATTATCAATAATTTGATAGGTTATGAAGACGGAGAAGAAGAATAGCATACAAATTGTACTTCCTGAGTGCAGAGGTCAGTGTCCTCAGCATCGATAAAGTGTAATTCTCTCGAATCTAAACCAAACTTACAACACAACCTTGTATTCAAAATAGGCAAATTTGATATCTGATTTCGGTAGATGGATAGGATGAAGCCATTTTATTGTCACTAGAGATTTCAGAATGAATCCATTGTTTGTCCCCGGTTTTAGTTCAGCCTAAAAATCAGATTTTTGGGTTGTTAATAAATAATTGTTTTTACACTCCCACGCACCATTGCTACAATCGGGAAGGTAACGGGCTCTATTCGTGGTTCTTCTACTAATTCTCTTGGGGAAACTATTCTTTAACTGTGATTTTAGTGATTCTTAACTGTGATTATTTAACTATGTGACCGTTCTCCGTAGCGATGACTATGTTTTATGCAAATTTAAATACTATTTAAGCCTTGACGTTTAGGTGTGTGATTTTAATCGTGAAATCTGAAAATAATAGAAAGTGATTTGCGACTGGGAAATCGTGTGACATAAAATTAAAAATCATCTTAAAATCCACCAGGTATTGTAGAAGTAAATAGCATTGGAGCTGACCAAGCGATCAGGGTTCGAGAAGGATCGTCATAAGGAGATCCGACTGAAACTATGTCAGTTTGAATTTTCATATAAGTTAGATTAAGTATTAGGATTTAAAATTACTCCTAAGGTTAGGCAATAAAGTTGTACATCATTTATGAAGTGATGAATAAAAATAAACGTATCTGATTTTAAGGCGATATGGTACCCTAAAAATTATCAAACTATCGATTTTTTTTTATTGGCTTATATGATGCTTTTAATCCTTCTTAATGTGTCTGCAAAATTTCAGAGTTGTATCTATATTTTTTATTCAGTTATTTATCCATTTTTGCTGCATGTCAGTAGACTAAACAAAGCTGCCACGCCCACTTTTCAGATCGTCTGCTAGAAAAGAGCTTGATAAATAAGGAAATAATTTTTTTTTTACTCCACGCTGATGAGTGTTTAAGCTGAAATGAAATAATTGTTTTGTTTTGATTATATGAGAGTTATTCTACTGCGTTTTCTTTGAAGTTCTGTCCCTACAAATTTAACTATATTTTTATACTCTGTGTTCTGAAGAGTAAGAAAAGTTGCTTTACGACAAGGAATTTGGTTATTTCTCCAAAAAGTTAAAATGCCTAGGCCTAAAAAACGTACTAAATCTGCCACAACGAAAGCTTTGAAGAGGTGGTTTTCAGATGCTAAGACAAGTTCAGAAGTTTCTCAAAACACTAACTTGAGGTGTGCAAAACTTGAAGAAGAATGCAATACTTTTTCTCGTTTGGATGAAAAATATACTGGTATATCCAGATCTCCAACATACGTCATTATTGATAAAAATGCATTAACAAATCTTTTTATGTAATACTTGCAAAAATGCTTCTTTGCGAGTAAATTTTGGAAGAGCCTATGGATTTTGTGAATATATTCAGGCTCTTAAAATTATGGAAAAAAAGAGTATGAATATTTGTGTACATGTTGTTTATTATAGTAGTATAGAACTGCGCATGAAATAAACTCTAAAATGTGTGTGTAATTTTTTTAAAAATTGTTAAGATAATGTTTTATGAAATATTGACCTTTTTGTTTATATATTCATTATACAAGTATATTCTTTTATTCTTGTAAATTTTTTAAAAAATTTGTGGTAAGCAGTTTAAAACAAACTAATTAACATTACATAAAAGTTTCAGATTATTGGAGGAATTTTTTATCATGCTATTTAAGAAATGAAAACTTTAAACTCATTTTTCTCCATGTTGAATTTTTGTACATTCACTGTTATTCAAAACCCTAAGGCTTTTTTGATAATTGAAGTAAGGGTTTGAAACTTTTTATACATGTTCTGAAATGTATGTTTTGTAAAACTGTGCATTGAATTAGCTCTAACATCTTTAGTACTTTTTCTAAAAAATTTCAAAATCAAAATTAATGTTTTTTCGAGAATTTTTGTAAGTTTAACTATAAAAAAATTAATAAAAAATTAAAGAGCAGTAGCAGAAATAAACCCATGCACAGTTTTATGTAGTATATTATTAGGTACTTGGAAAAAAAAATTTTGAAAGAAAAGAAACATATTTGAAAAAGCCTTAGGGGTTTAAAAAATGTTTAAAAAAATTTAAAAACTTTAAATTTTACAAACATTTTGCAACAAATTACAATTTTTTTGTATGGAATTATTATTAAATATTAACCTTTATAATATACAATTAAAACCAAATATCAAATATTAAAAATAAAAAAATTTTTAAAGATGGTACCATATCGCCTTAAGATCATGTCTGCTTCCTCCCCGAACCCTCTTACACTCGATCTTTGGGCTACGACAGAGTTAATTTATGAAGAACTTCTCGGCGTCTCCTTTACACCAACAAAAGTAGCTGAAAGGGCTAATTAACTGTGTTTTGGGAAGTCTCTTCTGTTACTGGTGCACTTCCGCTGCTTTGTGGCTGCTGTTCGCTGTTTGCAGCATATATAGTTGCTCTACTCGTGATTGGTTTCCAAGCAAAAACCATGTTCTTTGAAACTCTAAACACGTTCTCACTTTCACATATCAACCACGTGATTTGTTTTATATATATAACCTCTGCTCTTACATTCATAATTTTTTCCCACTAAACAGAACCTATCATACATTTATAATTTTTCTTCTGCAATTGGTAGCGACCTAGAATATACACTCATGTCTGCAATCACATCTACTAGTTTTTAATTTTTTCTACCAAATCTTTGCTGAATGGCAGTAACTAAACTGGGGATTTCCAACTACGATTATAAAAAAAAATATTATTAATATTGTATACAATATGTTAACTATGTAAAATGTTACGAAATTCCATTGGAGGTTGTAGTAATCTTATTACACTTAAAGCTTTGTGTTCCCGAGATGAAATTACACTTTAAAACATTTTTTTTTAACATATTTAAATTAAAATTTAATTCATGCAACTTTTTTATATCTCTAGAGAAATGCAACTATTAACATATAGTATTTCAAACTATTTCCTCATAACTTTTACATACCATCTAATCAAGAAACTTTCAAATACTTTTATACTGTAAAATATAAGTCTGGTTTTAAGTAAAAAATATATCTAACGACATTGTTTATAGATTTGAATTATCCTATGTTAAAAAATTGTTTTTTATGCTCAAAATTCAAAAATTGCTTTGAATAAGAAACACGGGATATATATAAAAAAAACTTTAAAACAAGATTTATTGTACTTAAATGTATTTCAATTCGGAACGGACTATTGATCGCTTTCTGTAGTGTACTTTAAAACCTGTTATTCCCTAATTGTATTTTAATTTTGTACGCATTCAATTTAACCGATTCTGTGAGTATATGTGAAAGTTTAGCGCAATGAGTAAATTTTAACACAATAATACAATTTTCTGTAATGAATTTGAATCAGGAACTGGAAAATAACTTTTTCACTGATCACTCTGAAGTAATAACTAAATTAGAAAAATCTTGAAATGGCTTTTGAGAAAATTACACACTTGATATATTTTTCTCTAATCTATGTAATTAAATTTTCTTCTCGAAACAGGGAGAATTCCATTTAAAAGACATCCTAATCTCGAAGTTAGAATTGTAATCGTATTGCTTTGAAAAATAATTATATATCCTTAGTTATTTTCTTTAAAAATGGGTTTTGTGCTATTTGAAGCTATTATCCTATCATTAAACATGTAAATAAAATATATGTGGAACTTATATGGATTTTTTATTAAAGTATATTTGAGTAATGATAATTTCAATAAAACTGTTTAGTACTTTATTATCATTTGCATATTACGGCCGCGGTAGCCTAGTGGTATGGGTATTGGATCGCGGCTTGCTTTGTCACGAGTTCGAGCCCCGTACCACTACAGATCCGCCGTGTAGGGCAGTGATGAACGTTAAGTTTGTCGAGAGCTGAAACGTCCTCCCGTTGGTGTGGTAGTTAGGAGAGGGGGTGACAGCTCAGGTGTCGTCCACGTCACTTGACCATGGTTCGAAATTTCGTGGTCCGTGGTCAAAAGCCCTCATGTAGCTGAACAATGCGACGTTAATATTCAATCAATCAATCATATTCATTTTGTACATATTGTTAATGACACTCCTTTTTGTATTTCGGAAACTTTCATACTTTCACGAATTATAGTAAGCTATTGTGATTTTTCCATAATTTTTTAAAAGAAATCTTATCATTTTGATTCTCCCTTTTGGATGACTTCTTTTTTCTTATTAAGAGATACACAAAAATTCTTTTTATAGAACTATGTTAAAAATTTCGAAGTTCTGTTGGTTTTTAAGCAATCAAACTTAATATTTAATGAAAGACTCAAATATTTAGAGATAAAAAAATTGTATTTTAATGCTTATCACAAAATTATTTTTAACAACCAATAAATAAATTAGTTTTATCTTCTAAAAGAACGAAAAAAATTGAGAAATGAGTATTTAAAATATTATTCATGGAGGGATAAGAAGTGTGAATTAAAACACATTAAATCTTTTATATGTTTGAATTTCGTATGTCTTAAATTCTATGCATTCGCGAAATATTATGTGATTATTCACAATACTCTGTAATAAAGGATTTAAGTAATTTGAGATATAAAATTTTTCATTTAATACTTAGCAAAATTCATTTCAACAGTCAATATGAAGTTTGTTTTTATTCATCTAAAAGTAAGGGGGGAAACGGGCAAAAATGAGTATTAAAAACAAGATTTATGAAAAGATAAAAAGTGAGTTAACATGTTAAATCTGTTTTGGTATATCTCAAAATCTATAGGTTCGAAATATTATTTGATTATTCATAAAGCTTCATAAATATATTCCTAATACTATATCAAAATTCTTCAAGTAAACTGTTTACAGATTTCTTAGGTTTCTTAAAACGATATTTACTAATGTATTATTGATATACTGATGAGGGTGCGAAGATCGGGAATATTCCGTTAGAAAAAGCATCAGTGCTGATTTTTCTAATTATATTAATGTACCCAAACATTAATTATAACATAAATAAAATAACAATTGTATGTATCAAAATAAAAATATTTTCTTAAAATGTAAAATAAGTATAGAACTTGAAAAAGAAATTTTAAGGATTGAAAATAATATTGTTCCATTATTGCTAATTAAATGTTATTTTAATTTCTGCTGAATGAGTTTAAGTTTTATTAACTAGAAATAAATAAACTAATTCCTATAAAATAACAAGTAACCGTGTTTCAACACAATAGTATAGGATAGCTCTTTAGTTGAAGAAGTAAAACAGTATTGGTTTGGCTTATACACTGCTCAAAAATATTAGGGGAGCAAAGCAAGAAAGTGAGCAAATTGTTATGCGACATCCATGCATGGGCATAAAATAAAGAATACAAGTGTAACAAAACACAATACAGAAAACACACACACAAAGAAGCAAAAAACAATTTTGTGGGAACCTTAATTCTTTGAAATGGTATAAAAAATGAAATAATGCTTCAGGGAAACAGTTTGGTTGCATGTAAATGACAAAAAACTTATTGCTTGAAAATGATACATGATTTTTAAGATGGTATGTGGTCCTCCTGAACTCCTATGACTCCTACACACGTTTTGAATGGATTGCGTTATCTGGGACACTTTGGGAAATACTGTTCCACTCGTGTCGATGTGTGATCTCCAAGTTCGGAGAGTAACAGGAGATCTTGGTCTTGCAGCAACGCTTCGTCTGAGTGTGTCCCAAACATGATGATGGATCAGGTTTAGATCAGAAAAGCATGCTGGACAATCTTTTTGCTGTATTGTTCCAGCTTCAATGACGTTTTAAAAGAGACGTACAAAGTATAGAATTATCTTGTATTAAAAGAAAGGAATCACCAACGTCTGCCACGTATGGTACGGCATGGTATCCAAAGATCTCGTCTCCATATCGTCGAGCCGTTAAATTGCCCTTCCCAATAATTTTCTGGTAAGTACTTCGACTTATGAAAATACTAGCCCATACTATCGAACCACCTCTGAACGAGTATAAGGTTATTTCGAGTGCCCCTGCCTCGCCATATAGAAACACGTCTGGCATCCCACTCTTAACTGAAACCGGACTCCCCCTTAAATAGCACTGACTCCAATCACTTTGCATATAATCTCGTTGTTCAACAGCCCACTTTCTTCGAGCCCCAAGATACTTTTCTATCTACGGAATACATTCTTGGCCTACGTGCATACAGTTCGTCCTCATGAAGCCTATTTGGTATTTTTTGGCTTCAAACCCTTCGTCCTGTCGCCAAATGAAACTGTTTTTGAATCTGCGTCATATTGGGTGTTCTGTTTTGAAAAGATGTAAACGGCATGCATCAGTCCTTGTCGGGAGGTCAGATGACTTTCTCACCCACAGATTGATCGTAAATATCCCGTTATTGCACACGTTGAAATCCCTGTTCTGCTAGTCAATATGCTGAAAACGATTGGGACTGATCTTGAAAGGTATTTGGCCTGACCCAATATGGCCTTAATTTCACTTAAACTAATACAGCGTCTCTGAGCTCCGTTCTTGTAAACCAGATATCGGTCCAAGTGATTTTCATTCAGACTGCTGAAAATCAATAGGGACGCCAATCTTTCCAAACGGATATTGCTGCAGCTCAACAAGCTATTTTGACATGACTCCGAGAGCTTAATGTCTTCTATTCGTGTTTCAATAAGTCGGTACACAACTTTAGTTATTGAATGAACATATAACATATCAGTACTTTACTATAATGTGTCATTTCGTTGAATTCGTGGGTAAAGATTTTCTCTGAGTGCCTATTATACTTTATTTTTTAACTTTGTATCCTTATAATCAGAACATTCCCTGGGTACAAATATAAAATGTTTTGACTATTATCAAAATGAAACATATTGCATTTACCATCTATTTAACTAATATGCGCATGCTAAGTAAATATTTTAATTTTAATGTAGATACAACATCAGATTTAGAATGTTTTCAGCAACTTTAGACTGTTCTCTCAATCACGAGAATGCAATTCCTATTATTGAAATTTACACAAAGTTAGCAATCGGTTTCTCAAATTTTCGGAAAATTAAATATTAACTACTTTTTTAATTGATTATTGGAATTATGTTTTCGGTTGCTGGATCTTTAACAATTGTAAGTATAAATAAAAATTGAATAACTGAGTTCTGGCAAAACTTTCAACATGAACTATTTAGAAAAATATTTGCTTATTTCAGAGAAATAAATCAATACGCTTAAAGAATTATATATTGTAACAAATTAATTAATATTAATTATGTCATAAAGTAATTTATTTTAAAGCTTTTGCAATCAATCAAATTTCGTAAAACTGCAATGAAAATTAATGAAGCTGTTGTATTTTTTGATGACAACACATATTTATCAAACACATGAATCCCTTCTAATGAAATAGATCTGTTAATGTGTTTATTTTTTCTTTCAAAAGTTATATTTTTAAGGAACTGAGAAAAATGTATATATATATATATATATATATATATATACTTTCTCAAAAGTTGTCTCTAATTCTGAAAATCCTTTTTAACATAGTTCAAGTTCCAAATTCGAATTAAGTATTGAAAAATGCTGAGTTTGATTTTACTTTATTTTATTTAGAAACTCATTCTCCATATTCAACTTAGAGCAAAATAAATGTAGTTAGCTAAATTTCTATAAAGGAAACGCAATTATTTCGTGCATTTTCTAAATATTTTCACAAAAAAATATCACATGAATAGGCAAAATTTTCTTTAAGCAAGCAGAAGTATATTTCATTCCAGAATAAGTCAAAATAGTTCAAATATTTTCTATAAGTCTGATTTCAAGAAACTACATTTTTATAATTTAAGGATTGTTAAAAGACCAAAAAAACTCGTTTTTGCTCTTATTTATATTTTTTTATATCCAAGTTAGGTATATATTGTACGAATTCGGTAATTTCTTAACACTTGATAAGTTTCATGTCTTAAAGAAAGAGTCTAGTTTATAACATTGAGAATTGAAATGTTAGAAGTCGTAAGAGAAAAAATTCAGAACTAATTTTTTTGATGAAAGCATTAATGTTTTTATAATTGAAACAAAGTATTACGAGTATTTCTAAAATCGAGGTATTTTAAAGCCAGTTTATTGCTCAATTTTTTATAATAGATTAAAAATTAAAATTTTGAAAATTTTTTACAATGATTTTTATATACAGCCTTTAACATACACACTTATTTCCATAGAATATTAATATACGAGAGTAATGTGAAAAGTTCTCTGCCTCCCAATGAAAGACTGCGATTTTCAGTTAAAAAAAGATTTTATTTTTCTATATTTTTTCCTTTAACTTCAAAACACTCTTGACCCAGCGTTTCTCTAACATCAGTATTCCTTCCGGGAAGTGAGAGTCTATAAGTCTGTGAAAATATTCTCAAGGTGCAACCGGATAGATTAGCTACAGTGCAAGAAGTCCTAAGGTAATTTAACGCTAGAACACAGAACACAATGTTATTATCACTCCATCCTGAATCCTCCTCTCACAAAGGGGTACAGAAACTATCGATCCATGCGTGTAATACTGAAGAGCGCATATTACAAGACTAAAATATTTGCATACCCCTGAACGTGCGGAAACACAATGCCTAGAAACTTGTTTGTACACCATTGACTAGATATGAAACGATAAAGCCTTCTTTTCTAGTAGGGTGCTACTCAAATTGCACTAATTCTCGTCTAAGAAATGTTAACATTGGACATTGGTATATATTTAATATTTCCCCATAGGTCACCATAGCAGAGATATATTTGATGAGAGCATACTCTAATTTGTGCTTCATCAGTACCCCTTTTGATTTCATCCTTGAACAAGACGATGCATATTGCCATCGTTCACGAAGTGTTCTCTACAAACATGGACTTTTTATCTCGTCATCCAGGTCACTCTATCTTAAGGTATACGACTACGTTCGGAAGCGGGATTTTGCAAAAGCATACAAATGGATAATATTTATGATATTTAGTGTCACTTAGATTAGAAAATGTATATAAAATTGTTTTAAGAATAGTATTACAATAAAAAACTATTTAAGTACAATATTTTGACAAAAAATGAACATAGAAGGACCCATTTTCAAAATATTCTCCTTTTGTGAGAAATGCTTCTATTATAATAATATTTTGCCTGTATATAGCTCAGACCTCTGTACAGAAGCTCAACTAGAATTTTTGAAATATAAAACTTAGAAGTGGGTTTATCCATGTTTTACGACAACATAGGGGAGAAATTTTCAGAAAAAAAACGCCGATAATTATTTCAATTGTTTGTAACTCTGACAATAATGTGAATTTTCCAATAAAAATAGTTCAGACACTCTGGAGAAGTCTTTACTTTATATAAGCACACACACACACACAAAATATTATTATTTTAGAAGCATTTTTTATAAAAGGAGATTTTTTTTAATTTTGTGGTGTAAAATGAAACCTGCATTTATGAATGTTTGCATGTGTGCATTAATAAAAAAATATTTTCTATAGTGTTATCTGTTTCAAGTCTGAAACAAAATAAAACAATTATTTTTTATTTGCATTCCCTCACAATCTTTATTGATTATTATGAATGTTGAACTTACTTCTGATTATTATATATATGAATGTTAAATCAGTGGTCAGATGGAGTCATGAAATCAGTGAATAGAACGGTTTTAGGTTAATTTCTGTTCCAATGTCAAAGAAATATTAGTATGATAAATTTTATGATTTGTTTCTAAAATTATGTTTATTATTTTTAAATAAAATCATTCGTAGAGAAAATAAACATAAAAATATGCGCATTAAGCACTAAAAATGGTCAAATTTAAATGAAAGGAATTACATGAATTAATTGAATTTATCATTAACCGAGAGCCAGACAATGATCTTTTTGTTTGCATGTCTGTTTACTTATCTCTAAAAGGTAAATTACGTTCTTTTCATATACAATTATTATGATCCAATTAATTTAATTAAGAATGTCTGCGAAGGAATTCTCTACTATATAATCAACTTTTTATATAATCTACGTTTATAAGTTAAAATACCTTATTCACATACTTTTAATAACTATATTTTCTGAAGAAAGACTTATCGACAAGTAAAATCCGTTTTTTCACAAAACATTTCTCTCATATTCTTCCTACAATCATGCTTTTTTCTAAGGTGTTTGCCAATTTCTCTGAAAGTTATATTTATGGTTATATCATAAATGATATTACAGTATTTACTTTTTAAACGGAAATTTTTCTTAATGTATTAATTAAACAATTTCTCTCCGCCAATTGGTTAAATACTCAGAGCTCAAAACTCACAAAAATCAATGTGTATGGAATCAAGTTGAGAAAGAGACAATAGAAGTAAAATAACTTAATTATATTAAAGAATATATTAATAGTATATAAGTAGATATAAAAAATGCAATTAATGTGGATAAAGGGAAATATGAAATGGAAAATATAAGGCAATATTACTACTCGTTACGAAAAGTAGATATAATTAGCTATATTTTGATAAGAGGAAATATATATATATATATACTTTACTGATTTCTTACATTATCTCTTTAGCTGCATTAAAAGTTTGTTATATAAGTAAATGGGTGAGAGATTCGATTAAAAATAAAAACATTTTCTCTTCCGCTGCTATCGGTTTTTAACCTCGGTACACTGTATGGAAGTTCTCAAAAACTATAAATAGGCTTATAAGGTTAAATTAAAGTAAAAATTAAAAATACTGTAAAGAAATTATCTAAGTTTTGATGATGGAAAGTGCTGATTTCGAATGACCCCAAAATAGGAATGCGCTTTTATCTATATTATTTTAAATGTAAATATTTAAAAAAAATGTACGTAAATTTTAATTTTGTTTTGATTAAATTCATTGCATTTTTGAGTACGTTTGTATATTGTATTTTTGCTTTAATTATCCGTTGTTGTACAATTCAATGTTCTTATATCTTTAAATATTTCAACTTATTGCAATTAATATAAGGATTAAAACAAACAACAACATTTCATTAGAACATCTATGATGGAAACGTGTTGTCTAGAAAGTTGACTTATTGACATATAGTTTGAACTATAACTTTAACGAAAGCTGCAACATAAATGTGTTGAGAAAATTTATCATTTTCTATTTAAATAGGCAAAGTAATTCATGTGCATTTTCTTTTTAAAACTTATTTTCTATATTAAGGAATTACATTTTGGAGTATCTTATTTCATTACTCAGGAGATATTCTTAAGAAGCAAAATATAATTTGAAAGAAATTAAAATTACATATGAATATAGCATTTTTTAAGTTTTTCTAATTACTAAGCGACATGGAAGAAAAAATACTTTCTTTTCCTTAGAAACAATTATCCGTAAGCAATTCATTAAATAAGTTTTTAATTAAAATAAAAAAAACTTAGATGAAAAATATTATAATATATAAATACAGTTTATTCAAATCATAATTAAATTAAAATGTGTTCTATGAATTATCGGATCAGCTTTAACCAGGAAAAGTGGTATCCATATGGGATAATAATGCAAAGTGTAAAAAACAATGAGTAATTAATTAAAGTTTTTTAATAATAGCGCCTTACAAATAATTGTCTGAATTTACGGAGGGAATTTCTGATTTTTGCCCCTACTTTAATATATTATTTCCGAATAGTCTATTAAGAAATATGCATATTGTGGTAAACAATTGCTTGTAAAAACTGTACACTTGAGAAGTTTAAAAGGCATTGTATGACAAACCTCTTTGAAAAACAGCATTTTATTTTAACACACAAACTAAATTTTTAAAAAATATATTATTTCCAATCACTGTTAAAGCGAACGGTAAAGTAAATATTTTTCCATAGAATGTATTTAGAAACTAGTAATAGTAATGAATACTACTATTATTTTGAGATATCAATTTTTAAAAAATATTTTGAAAGATATCAGCCTTATTAAAATGGTTTAACTAACAGACAACTATTGTCAAACTATTTGTATTTTTTCTTTTTGAAATTTTATACGAAAGAGGATGTATGTTTGAAAAGCAAAAAGTTAAAAAATAATGAAAATAAATAACAACAATTAAAATTAGCTTATAGTATAAGTGGAATAATAAAATTTTATTTGTTTAACACTCTTTTTTTCATTTTCTAAATACCAATTACCTAATTATATTTTAGATAATTCCAATTAAACGATGTGAAGTAATTAACAATAATTACATTAATAATTTTATTGTATAATAACTATACTAATATCATACCAGTTTTCCGCGGGCTCTTTTATTTACTTAATTATGGATAATGTAATAACTTCATATTATTTCCTGAAAACTCAATTATTTCATTTATTTTAGCACCATTATTCGCCTAATTACGTATCATAAAATCCATATACCTATATAAAATAACTATTTTATATATAAATAATAAAATGTATTATAAATTTTTTTTAAAGTTTGTATAATCTCTTGTATTTAAGTATTTTTAGTATTCTTAGATTACTTAACATAGAAGAGTGTAGTTCTACAAAAACAAAATTTTTACCACGAATTCTACCTTTGTTATGAAAAATGCTTATCAATAGTTTTTGTTTAAATTAGTTAATGTAAAATGTTCTAGCAAGGAAGTCAACATCTAAAGAACATCTGCAGAATTTCAGAATTCTGATGTTTCAATCAAATTTAACCAAAAGGCGAAATGTAGTTTTCTGTGTGGTAGTTGTTCAGAGAAAGGAAAAATAATAAAAGCGAAGATGTTCTGAATGTTATTCAGCTCCTGCATAAGACCAAGAAAACAATAACGTAAACTCTTTGTATTTTGCAAAAGAGTTAGACGAAAGATGTTATCTTCTGAATCCGGACATATTTTTGGCTCTGTCCCAGAATTTCTTCTTTGTTCTGAAATATGTAATTCAGGTACGATTCCCGGCGAAAATCAGGGTTTCTAGATTTCAATTCAAAAAAAGTTTAAAACTGCATTCATTACTGTTTTTATTTCCCCATTTTTACCTTTCATCACAAAGAAAAGCTTTGAAAAATAGATAACAATCTCGGAATATATCTAGATAAGAATTGAATATATTTCGTTAATAAAGATACACCTTCTCTTTGCAGACTTTTATAATAATTTCATAATTTAGTTAGGTTATAAAGATATGTCGTAAATATTTTTAAAATTCATTTTAAATGTGATTTTGTACAGATATTTTCAGTTTTCTAGACAGCTCCTTTCATTCGTGTAGATATTAGCTAAGAAAGAATTCTATTCTAGTTTTAATTAAATATAGTTTTTTATTTAAAACTACAATAACGGATTACTTTTGTTCATTAAATATAACCAAGTTGAACCCTTGTAAAGAATTATCAGTTTAATCTTGTCTTCGAAACACAATCAAAATATCGTTTCTTTCTTTCAAAACTCCATATATATCGTATTTGTTTTTGATTACATATTCATTTTATTAAATTTAACTTTAGAAAATTTGAAGTAAAAATAATATACTTTTATTTATTTCAAAATAATATATCTTTAAAGATTTTAACTATCTATTTTTTTAAGTTGCTCTTTTTTCAATGGAAATGTTCAAGTATTTTATTTCTTAATCATTTGTTTGAAACTAGAATTAAAACAGGAAATTCGTCGTAAAATTTTAAAATATTTTTAAGGTAATTAAATATGCCAAAGATATTCAACTGGGGATTCCCCAAGCATTATATTTATCTGCTTAAAAATTTTAGAAACATTTTATAAAGGATCGAATTCTTAAAGCAGTTTATAAGTAAAAATAAACATAAATTAATACGTTATGGAAAAAATAAAATCTTCTTAAAGGTCATGTGCCCTAAACATGAATGGATAAATCAGAAAGCTTGCAAATGAAACTGAAGGAATAACTTATTAACATATCAATAGATTCTACATTAAAATCTAAATCTGAGTGGGATCAGCTCCTAAATTTTAGGATGTGAATTGTCAGTATTTCTGTTCACACATACATACAGTTATAAACACATTCATTCTATTCTGAAAAATGTATTTAAGTTTAAAGTTTTTACTAACGTATGTGGCAATAAAAGTAAAAAATAGAAGCAAAATGAAATGTGACTACAGATAGCTTCAAAATACCTAGACTTCAAAACTTTTTGTAAAACATTGTTAACATATATTCCAGTTATCAAATATAAAGCAATGGTAGATGTCTTCTGGAGCGTGACCTAAAGAGTAAATTACATTAATATTATGTTAAAAATTTTAATAAAAAATGGCTTTTTAATTATCTAACATATTGATTCGACTTTAAATATTATTTTAAGGTATTTGACTACGTTCGGAACCATGATTTTAAAAAAGCGCATAAATGGATAATTTTCATGATATTTAGTGTCACTTAGATTAGAATACATGTATAAAATTGTTCTAAGGACATTATGACAAAAACAATTATTTAAATACAATTTTTTGGCAAAAAATTAACTTAGAATACCCTTTTTTCCAAATGTTCTCCTTTTGTAAAAAATGCTTCTATTGTACTAATATTTTGCCTGTATATAGTTTAGACCTCTGTACAGAGGCTCAACTATGATTTTTGAAAAGTTCACATTATTTTCAGAGTTATAACCATT
The DNA here is from genome assembly GCA_019973955.1 of Trichonephila inaurata madagascariensis. Taxonomy (NCBI): domain Eukaryota; kingdom Metazoa; phylum Arthropoda; class Arachnida; order Araneae; family Nephilidae; genus Trichonephila; species Trichonephila inaurata. The sequence continues at coordinate 418,730 of BMAV01019884.1, forward strand.
TGAAACAATTATCGGCGTATTATCTTAAAATTTCTCCCCTCTGTTTTCGTAAAACATAGATAAACCGACTTCCGAGTTACGCATTTCAAAAATTCTAGTTGAGCCTCTGTACAGAGGTCTGAGCTATATACAAGCAAAATATTAATACAATAGAAACATTTTTTAGAAAAGGAGAATATTTGGAATAAAGGTTATTCTAAGTTCATTTTTTGTTAAAATATTGTACTTAAATAATTTTTTATTGTAGTTCTATTCTTAACCCAAATTTATATACATTGTCTAATCTAAGTGACGCTAATATCATAAATATTATCCATTTACACGCTTTTGCAAAATCACGGTTCCGAACGTATTCGGATACCTTAAGACATGTTCCCTTCTTATGCCTTTTTGGATGGGGTTCTCTGTAAACACCTAATCATTTCAAGAGTTTTGTTAGTCAACAAAGTTTGAAAACTACTGGGATATGCTGTAACATATTCACGGATATAAAATTGAAAAATTAATTTGAAAATAAAGTTATAAACCAGTTAAAAGTAGAAACGTGAATATGTGAAAAATAAAAGTTAAAAAAATTTAATACAATGTCCAACGCTCACATTGAGTTATTCATCGTAAGGGAAATATCATTCAATACTTTTTTTATACATTTTAAATCAATTTACTTTTTAAACTTTTTTTTACTTTGCATTTATTTTAAATATTATTTTTAAAAATTTTATTATTTAAGTTGTTTTGAAAACATTTTCAATATAATTTAATCACTGGCGTAGCTCATCCTAATTGGGCTGGTCTCCAAATTCCTTGGAGGCCTTTTTTTTTAGAATTGGAAACTTTGTTAATGGGAATATTGCTAATATTTTTTACGAGAGCTTTACTTACATTTGATGGGTCCATAAATGCGAAGTTGAAAACTCAACAAAAGAAAATAACTCGTAAGTCTCTCGTCTCTTCTTGATGTGTTGATTACGTTTTTTATTTCACTTTATTTTATTTCAAAATGATAAAAGAAAACAAGGGCATAAACCTGTTTTGCCTTAGAATCGAACAAAATTTCAAGGAGTTTATAAAAATACTTTTAAGAAAAAGATTTACTTTTGGAAGACTTTGGGGCTTACTTTAAAAAGCTGTTAAAAATATTATTTTCAAGAGAAGAGAAAATAACTAAAATAATAGTTTATATATCATATGATTCTTAATTTTTTTTTTTTTTTTTTTTTTTACTGTTTTCGTTTTTATCAATAACTTTAATCATAGCTGGATTTTATATACGGAAAATATTTGACTTTAATATTTTTTGTTCCTGATCGTAAAGAAATGAACTGTATATGAAGTTATTGGAGGAGCTAACGTACTTAGTTTATGTCTTATAGTTTTGATATAATAATTTATCTTATTTATATAACATCTAAAAATTCGAGGAGTTTTTAGTTGTTCTTTCAGAAACTTGCTTTTAATATTTTGGATTATTTGTGAATATTACGAATGCAGAAAGCTTGCATATACACAGCTTAATATTTTTGATAATTTTTGTATATTTAGATGGATACAGTGTACGGACACAAACCAGTTTAGGGGTTAAAAAAGAAAGTAATATTTTCATTTCTTTCATTAAAACATTTATTAATTCCCTAAGAAATAAGTAGATGTTTAATATTTCAAGTATACTATAAATTAACCAATTATTTCAATTTATTATTATTTTTATCGTGTTAAGGTATCTGACTACCCTAAAATTACGAATTTTGCCAAAAATTGACAACTTATTCGTATGGTTTTCTTGAATAGGTTATCTTATTGCATTTATAAAAATACCAAGTTTCTTATTTTCCATTCTCAAGAAATAAAAACTGCAAGTATTTCAGTAAAACCAAATGAAAATTACTTTAAGAAAGATGTCATACTTTAAAAGGCGTTTTACTCGAAATGTAATTTTTTAAAAATATTTGAACTGAGACCATGGTTGCTATTTTTTATTTTTATACATTAAAATAATTGAATTTTTTAGTTAAAGGGCACATGACTGGACCACACAAAAAGGTCCGGCGGGCCGCAAGTTGAGTATCGCTGTACTAGATTGTGAATATTCTGTCGTTTACTATCCCGGGTTCAACAAAATAGTTCTATACTCCTTTGTATAATGTTCAGCAAAACCAAATTGTTTTCTAAGAGAAAATGTGCCTTCTTTCATGTGTGAAAAAAAGACACCTATAATGAAAGAAAGGGAACAATTTATCGACATTTTAGCAGATTCGACATTAACACTAGATTGCCCAAGGAAGTCACTTTGACTGCTTTTTACCCCTCCAAGCGTTCTGCACGTAAAATTCCGCCATTCCAGAGATGCTTTTACTGCCTTAAAGCAAGATTCCCAAAAACGGCCGAGCCGCATTTTTAAAAATATGGCTCAACCACTTTTGAGAACCCCACCTGAAAGAAAAAAAATATGTGCGGTGCATTTTTGAAGAAACTCCAGAATGGCAAGACTTTAAGTGCAGACCGCTTAGAGGGTTAATTTCAATTAGAAAAACAATGGTGTATATAATGGCACAATTTCTTAGACTTTTTTAGAGTATATATTTTTTTTCCGAGTGAAGTAAATTTCTTTTAATGTTAATATTTAATAATAACTTGTTATATATGACTGTAAATATTAAAAATATTAAAAACTAATTTTAAACAAATTTATTTACACATTAGTTATTCTTTCACAATGCAGTTATTATGACTACTTTTAGGTAATATAGGTATATACTAAGTTTCGGTCTTTCTAGTGTTAAAATCTAAATTTAAGCAATTGCTCCTAAATTTTAGGTTGTAAATTCCCTGCAGAATACAAAGGATATCTAACACACCTATAAACATTTTAATGTTATCCAGAATAATGCATTTAAGTGAAAAATATTTATCAAAGTGAGTAGCTGCCAAAACAAAATGTAAAAACAAACTAAGCGCAAAATTTGAAAGGCGACTGCAAATAATTTCGATAAACTTCGAAGAAAAAAGTGCATAGTTATTTCCAGTTACTAAATAGAATGCCTGTGTCGATGATACTTGGATCATAAATTAACATTATCTGTGAATAAATTATATTAAATTTTTTAATAACAAACATAATATTTTTTTAAAAGAAAATTTTTTGTACATTAAGTATCTATAACATTCCAATTTGCCTCACACATTAGTTTTAGATAGATTCTTCTGTATGGAATTGGGTTCTCCAAACCATTATATAGTTTTAAGGGTTCCATGAATCAAAAAAGTTTGAAGACTACTGGTCTATATAAAAACATCTCTCACATGTCATTTATATCATCTGTTATTCCGTTAGTTTTTGTATGCTGAGTTGTATAATTTTTACGAAATATTTTATCTCGCTTAAAGAATTCCTGTTCTCTATGCTAAAAACATGCAAAGAGAACATCAGTTCTGAATTTAATCTAGAATTAATTTAAGTTAGCTTCTATGACTAACTACGGATGTGGGACGTGAAACACGCGCGTGAGACTTTTCATGAATAGACTGGGAAATTTGCAGATGCAAGTGAAGATACCGCGAACATTTCTGAAAGCAGATGAAACATAAGTTTGAGGCTTAGAAAGTCTCACGCATTTTGGAATTCACTGCTTAGAAAAGTCTTTTGAGTTAGCCCGATCAATATGAGAAAGACCAGAACAATTCCTTTTATTTAAAAGATTGAAATCCGATGCATAGGGATGGTGAAAAGAGTATTATTCCATTTGTAGTTGATCGGATTGAATTAATGGATCATGCATTTATTCTTTGGAAATAATACAATGAGAAAGGTCCTTTTTTAAAAAAAAAAGGTTTCGGTATTAAATATGTGTATGTGATTTTCAATGCTTTTCAAAATAAGTGTAAGCAATTTTAGTTTTATACGAATTATGAAATCTTTCAATGGTATGATAAACATCTTTTTTTTCAAAGAAATGTTTAAAAAAATTATACGAATTCTTCATATGGAGAGGAAAAATTTTTAATTTTCTTTTCTCGTAGAGGAAGAGGTTAACTAATTACCGTATTGGAAAATGATATAATTTTTAGCCAATATATCTTCTATATGACTTTTTTATGCTTCTTTAAAATGTTTCTGAAATAAAATGTTGCGATATTTTTTATAAAAGAATTGAAAGTATTCACCATGTTTATGCATTACAATAATTTTTCTATGAAATACAGTTTGAAAAGTAGAAAAATAAATAACATATGCCATTATATTGCACATATATAAACATGACTATTTTCTAACCACTCTCATTGCTGATTATTTCATGATTTTGTTTGATTATGTGTTGTTTATAAGTTATTGGTATCTAAATCCTATAGAATTAAGCTTTTGATTAATTTCAAAAACTTTCTTATAGCCCTCACTTCTTCATTTAAAAAGGACAGAACTTTCATTTATAAAATGGAAGCATATTTCCCCTTAATGCTTCCGTAACCCCCATCATTTTCGAAGTCGTTCCGAAAAAAAACCGCTCTAAGCGGAACTCTAACCAATAAAAGTATTTATTTCTATAACTCCCCTCAATCATCTCGTCTGTGGGAGTAGATTCTCTAAAACCCGTTATCATCAAATTTCTACGCAAAAAAAGAAAAGTTGTCTTCTAAATGTCAAGTCAATATGTCTAATAGCTAAAAAATAAGGGAGTTTATAATGCCTCCGTAACACACCTTCGGTCGTCGACTTTCACAAAATCTGTTCTTAGCGAATTTTTGCACAAAAAAAAACATGATTGCCAAGTTTCATGTCTATAAGTCTTATAATTCTAAGGATCTAGTAATGAGGGAGTGAGTGTGTGAATGAATGAAAAAAAAAGAGTTGTTTCTCTTTTATATGTATAGATGAACAAACTAATAATAAATATTTGCTTTAGTTCTATTCGTGAAGAAATGTAGCAATGTCTTTCCCAACTATCCTAAATTGCTCGCAGCGTTCACTTTTTTAACTATCATTGACAATTCTGTGAAATTAATGTAATCCAATAGAAGCACTTGCGAGGAATTATTTATATCTCTATGTATTGAGAATTATAAATCTAACAGAAGTCATGCTAAGTTAAAACCTATAATCTTCAGCATTTTTTAGGATAAAATAAATTTCCTTGAAATGTATTTAAATAAATAAATACATATATCCAGATTATCCACTTGTCCCTTCATTAGAATTTTAGACAATTCTAAAAGTACCACTCGTAAAATATTTTTATTCTGTCCTCACTATACTCTCCCCTTATATAACTGTCATGTCATTTCAAAGCCTTGGGTAAAAATATGCGCACATAAACAAAAATATTATTTTTGTATTTCGAGCGAAGAAATGGATGAAACCAAAAAATAAAGCCAACTTACTTCAGAAAGAATGATCTCACTTATTTTCTGAACCCTATTTTTGCTCAAAATATCTGCATTTAAAAAGCCTTGAATAGGAATGGAAACATGAGGGATTTCTCTTTCGAAAGGAAAAATAAGTTTTTCAGAGATAGTATGCGTTTCGTATGCGATTCGTCGTATCTGAGGCTTTCTTCACTTTATCACAGAAGACGATGTTTGGCATTTTTCGAAATTTCTCTTTTTGTTTTTTAAGATGGTTTCATTTTTCTTTTTTTAGTTGAGGGGATAAATTTAATACTTTTACCACAAATCATGTAATATTTTCTCGTATATATATGTAACTTGTACAAAAGTATTGCAATAAAATTATAAATTTTAATGAATGTATTACGCATTTATATGCCTAAGTAAAAACATAAAGAAAGAACATATTATAGAGAGTTCATGAACGATAAAGCTACAGTATTGTAATATATATATATATGAGTTTTGTGTAATGAATGCTTAAAATAATGTAAATAATTTATATCTGGATGTGTAATATGTTTATATTAATTTAAGTTAGATTTGTTTTATGTTAAAAATTGTGTAATATTCGCAAGCAACACCCTTCCTTATATTATAACGGCAATTCAATGGAAACTTGGAGAAATCTTGGTGATAGAGCCAATGTGGCATCATTTTAGAGAGTTCGTGACCCTATGGATTCTTCTGGAAATTAGTGCAAAAATCTACTAATATCGCGATCTATGACGCAAGTGGATTTTTCGAGAAGAATCCGTGAGTTCAATACATAGGAAGTAGCTCACTGAAACTTTGTCAGTATTGTTTTGACCATTGAAGAGAGGTACTGATTTGGCCGTGAAGAGTCGACCGGCGATTAGTTATTTCTTCGGCTATTGAGTTGGATAAGCGAGCGCATGTGAATAATCCTTAAACAAACTTGCATTCTAGACACTGATAGTTGTGCCTGTGCGCTTTAGATTGCGGGAAGGCCTTCTGAGATTTATTCTGTGAATTTGAGTATTTTATCCGGCATTTCAATGATTGTTTTTTCGACAATAAATTCTCAACGCTCTTAAAGAAGTGTCTAGTTCTTTGCGACTGATTGCATAAAATCCCCGAGCCCCGATCAACGTAACAATATTTTTCTTAAATATATGTTAAATATGTTAAGTTTTATATTTCATAACTTTTAATGTTCATATTTTGAAGGATATTCTAAATGAAATTATTGAAGAAGTATTTTGAAATATTAAAGTATGAAAAATACTTCTTCAATAATTTCATTTAGAATATCCTTCAATATTTCGAAATTTCAAAGTATGAAAAAAAGAAGGCTGCGTATAATTAATTAACAACCCAATTAATTGTAAATTTAGTAAAATGATGATGTACCTCAGTTAAAACTATTATATGTAGCAAGAGTATTTTTGTCAATAAAGAAGAAGTTGCGCTTAAAATCCCCTTATATTGCGTGGAATATTGCAAAAACATCAAAAGTAATGATTTAACTAAAAACTTGAGCCTGAAAAATAAATTTTCTCACACTCAAATTCTATTCCACTTCACATAAAGTTTATCATATATTAGCTTTAGTTAAACAACTAACTTGAAAGTGTAAAATACTTCAGTTTTATGTTTTTATATTTCATTTTAAAATCATGAAGGAAATTATGAAAGCATCAAATGTTACTAAATAGTGTAATCCTTGGGAATATAAATTAAGATCACATACACTGAAATTCTCTGGTGCTTCATTTAAAAATTATCCTATATTAGCCTCAATTAAGCATTTATTATTCAAGTAAGGTATATTTTACTTCTGTTTTTATTTATTTCACTTAAAAATTTTTAAAATGAAATTCTGTAAAAAAGGAAACCTTAGCTATCTTGAAATACTGTACGAAAGATACTCTTTGTGAGAGTATAACAAGTAAAGAGTTGCTAATACGTCTGTAAAATATAATCTGATGATTTGTAAAAATGCAATTGCATTATTATCATTCGTTACACAATTTTGGAAATTGGTATTTGGCAGTCAGTTGTGGTTTTTTTCCTTTGCAGCTTTAGAATTAATAAGTTTGCGTTGCAGACTTCGAATCGAATATTGAGGTTCGATACATTTCATCCTTTAAATGAACTGGATTATATTTCTAGAACTATCGTAAAGCCGATATTAAAGGTAGGTCATTTTCAAGGATTTATTAAAGTTATATCTTTATTATATATAGTGCATGGCATCTTTAAATTGGCATCTATATTTTTTAATAAGTTTAAAATTTTTATTTTGGATCAATAATTTGAATGTTGTAATATTGAACTAATTACTGTAAAATCCGGTGTATAACTTGGACTTTTAACACAAAAAAGTATGGTCGAATTTTACAGGTGCGCGTTATACGCCGGGTATAAAAATGAGAACTTTAAAAATAAAAAAAAAAAAGATGAGCATAGAAAAAAACTTAAAATTTTACATAGATCGAAATACTGTTTATTTAAAAGAAATGATATTAACTTAAAGAGTTATAGTTCTAGAAGGGTACTATTTTTTAAAGCTTGAAATAGTACCTCGAATTAATGACTTCAAAAAATACGAGCATTGAGCAGGTACATTTCAGGTCTCTTCGTAAAAAAAGGGGTGCGTATTATACGGCGAATATACCTAAAAACTAAAAATTGCGGCTTGAAAGTATGGGTGCGGGTTATACGTAGGATCTTACTGTATATTAAACCCACTATAACATCTGAAAACTATAGTTGCTGCGGTTAATCAATATACATTAAAAAAGAAAGTGTACAAAATGCATGCAGTTAAAACTCAGATACAAGTCCCGGTATAATCAAGAGAGTAATCCTCATCCCTCTAACCCTCATCCTGAAGAAGGTTCCCGTTTTTACCTGAATAGACACCAAAGGGGCACTGTGAAGGCTCAGAGAGCGTTATAGATAAATATTCCCGTTTTTAAACTATTAGGCCTACAGACTTGAAATTTAGCAGGCGCGTTTAGGCACCGTAGTAGATGGAGTAGAGTTACGATACAAAAGGTGTTTTGTGAAAACTGACCCACAAGGGATATTGCGAGGGCTTAAGAGAGGATTATGAATAAATATACTTGTGTTTAACTATCAGACCTACACACTTGAAATTTACCAGGCATATTCCTTTCATGGAGGAGAGATTTGCTACAAATTGGAATTGTGAAAATTGCCACCCAAGGGCCTAACGAGAGTTTAAGGGGTGTTATAGATAAATAATAAGTGCACTCATTAAAAAATTATTTCACATTTTTCATTTTTCTATACATTATTTTGTACCGGGTCTTAATCTCCTTACAATTCAACTATTATAGCAAGAAACCCATTTTTTTTTAATTAACCCGTGTAAATAACGTGTATTTCAGCTAGTGCATAAATTATATTTAAATTGCCTATTAAAGGTTTATTAAACTGATTAAAATAATTAGAATAAATATTATTGAACAAAATATATTACGTTATATATTTTATACATAAAAAATGTTCAATCCTTAGAATTGTCTAAAATTATTTTTTTTTCAGAACACGCACGTTTGTGGGCGTGCGTGTTATCCTCTTTTTGTCTACAACTATTTCCATTCTTTTGAAAAAATTCCATATAAAACTTTTTTACTTTTTCAAAATTATCCTCCATGTTGAAAAGTTCATAAGAATCAACTAATGAATTTTTCAAGAATCAATCATAAGAATTTCACAAGAAGCTATAAAATTTTAAATTACACAAATAAATCTTTCCTGTCTTTCCAAATGAATTAAATAATGAAAACAATTTCGCAGCAGCTCTGTTTTTATAATTTTAGTTTTAAATTACAATTTTAACTTCTCTTAACATTTGATTCTTAAGTGAAAACGGGGGGAATTTAGGAAATCATAATGTGATGGTATTTAAGCATGTTTTCATTATGCGATGGTCAACCGAATACATCATTGCCCTAGAATATGGTCACTTCAATTAACTAAAAAGGAAACCAGTCTGTAAATCCTCAGGGAAATTAATTGCATCAGGAAATTGGGATTATTATGGATTTATAGAGATTTCTATGGTCGGATTCATTACAACGAACCAGAAAGAGATAAATTTACATTCTGCCTCGAACCACATTCACAAATCTTAAATATTAAATTATTCCTAGAGAGCCTCCAATACATACTGAGGGAATTTTGAAGCGCTAATTGGAAATTCCAATGCTTGTTTGATACTTATGTTCCTAATCTTGGACTTCCGTATAAATTTTAGCCATTCAATTTTATTTACAACATGCTTCACTATGGATTCCTTAACACGCTTTAATGTGGAATAGTGTTCAATGAATTTAATTTCGGAGTTAAAATTATAATGAGAAATAATTTAAAGGGTATAATTTTATTTTTTCATATTCACCTATTATAACAAAGTTTTAGATAACATAACCCTTACATAGACTGTGAACTTAAGCTTTTAGTAGTCTCATATGAAAATACAAAACTATATCTTGATTATTTTTTTTCAAAAACATTGTGCACTCGAGTATTATTTACACTTTCTAACTTTTTTCTCATGTTCATAATTTAATGTACATATATGATATAACTTTTAATGTCATTGATGAAAAAAAATGTTTTTCAGTTTTAGGAAACCAATAATATACAATCACCAGTGGCGCACACAAAGGGGGTGTCCTAGGGGTCCGGACCCCCCCTTCGAAACCCTTGATTTTTTCCCGATTGATTATAATTTTAAGTATATAATACGTAAGATTTAATTAAATATTCGTTTTTAATGATTAATTTTAATAATTAATACTAATTATTTATTCAACAATTAGTTTTTTTACTGTTTTTTGCTTCCAAAAATCGACAAAATCAAAAGGATGGTGGACTTTCGACCCTGGACCCCCCTTGGAAAAATGTTTGTGTGCGCTACTGACAATCACTTAATTCTTAACTTATAACGGAAGTCAAGAAGCTGTTGATAGATAAATTAACACAGATTTTTTTTAATGAAAATGTTGAAAATGAAGATAATCAAAAAATATCAATTTCAAATACAAAAATTAATTAATTCACATTTAACGAAATGAAATTTTTTTCAAATGAAATTCAGAATCTCAACGTTTTCTCGTCTTAAAAAATGACACTTTGAAAATCGTAAATGAAACTCATACTTATTTAAAAATTAAACACGAGATAAAGCAATAAAAAATATTATTTTCGTTTTTTTCAAGTAAAGAAACAATTCAATTTTCCTATTAATTGTTCCTTATCATGATAGAAAGGAAACTGTGATTCAATTTGTTCGCTCATAAGGTTTTTAAAGTCTGCAGTAGATAAACTTGTTTTCAATATCAGTTATATGCGTGTATTTAACCATCAAAAAACTTTGCTCTTATCGTTTTTATACTCTTTATTAATTTAAATTTTTGGGATATTGCAATTAGTTATATCTTTAGATTATATATTATGTCTCTTGTATTCATAACCTTCAGATGACCTGGTTGGAATTCGAAGCATCAAACCATCAAATGGGTTGAACGAGTGAGTGCTTATTAACGTCGCACGATAAAGCAACGCGGACTTTGTAATTTTAAATCACTGTCATGTGATAAAGACGGCACCTGAACTGGCACTTTTTCTCCAAACAATTACATCACGTCAAATGTAAAACGCTTAAGCCAAGATATATTTCATGCGTATCATCTCCTCTGCACAATGGGTATTTAGTGGTATAAGGCTCGAACTCATGACAAGCCAGCCACAAGCTATTTTTTAATTTGTTTAGTTTTATTAAATAAAACGATTGTATGTCTACATACAACTGCGAAATTGATTTTATCCTCGGGACTTCTACTAATACTCGTGGGGAAACTATTCTTTCACTGTGATTTCAGTTTAAAAATCGCTTTCCGTAGAAATAACTTAATTTTATGCTAATGTAAATGCTATTTAAACACTGGTATTGGGGTGTATGAGGTTAATCGTGAAATTATGGAATAGTGAAAAGTTAATAGTAGAAAGGGATTTGTGACAAGGAAGCAGCACGTGCTGAAGTTAATATAATCATTTTAGCATCCACTCAGAGTCATAGAAGGAATATAGAAGTTGATTTTTACCCAGCGGTTACAATTCGAGAAGGAATCGTCAAGAGGCTCACTACAAGCGGCTCTAGAAACAAGTCTTTTTCAATAATCTTATAAGTTAGATTAAGAACTTGGATTTAAAACTGCTCCAAAAATTAAGGAATAAGCTGTAAATTGTTCATAAAGTCTTAGATGAAAATAAAAGTAATTATTTTTAAAGTCATATCTGCTTCTTCCCCGAATCTTCTTACACCTGCAACCTCCAGATTGCGACACAACATCTTTACCGCATTTGTAAATTTAATGATTTTTCACTTAATATAAAAATATTTATATCTTTTTCAAGCCGCTATATTTTAAAAACTGAAATATTAAAGAAAGAGAAAAATATTATTGAAGCTTTACTTAGTTCATTTTAACCCCTTAACTGTAGATTGAAAGTTCCGCGAATTACTCCCCAGTGCCTCCATTTTAAACATAAGCGCTCGTATGCGGTATATCGGGAGAAAAGAAAAGGCAGAAATAGGTAAGTAAATCTCTCTTTAAAATAAGTAAATCCTTCACGCACGCGCAAACACTTTCAAGATCATGTTATTGCATTTCAAAGTCTTCGGAATAGCTTTACTAACAGCAACGCAAAAAGAGATCATATTTAAGAAAGATGTATAAAAACGCCAGAGCATTTAACGAACTGGCAAAGCGAGATGTACAAATACACCTGCGGCAGAAAAGGGGTTAATGTTTACATTTTTAAAATTAACCAAAAGAAATAGTTTCAGTCAGTCTAAACCTCTTAAAGAAATTAAAATTTTGTGATTTTTGTACTAAGATAAATTTGTAATATTTAAAAGTAAAACATATATATATATAAACTACTTAATGGTTTTTTAACTAGAATAAAAGTTCGATAAACTTTCTAAAATTGCATGTGTTTTAGTAGTATTTTATGCATGGAGTAACTTTTAATGTCATATTATCTTTGTTCATTACGAAACATTTAAGTAAATTAAGTAATAAAATATGTTTAAGAAAATATT